>JAQQZX010189789.1:3153-18591 GCA_030068355.1 Notoglanidium maculatum
GCCTAGTCACACCACCTAGCATTTGCATGCTAGGCAACATAGCAGACAATAATTAGATTATTAGAGTATTCTATGAAAGATACCTCAAAGCACTTATTTTGCCACACACTGCACTGCATTCCCTACGATCCTCTAGCATTGTTTGCCTAGTCACACCACCTAGCATTTGCATGCTAGGCAACATAGCAGACAATAATTAGATTATTAGAGTATTCTATGAACAGAATAATAGCTTTAGTGTAGCAGTTTTATTAGTTTAGAGCCCAGCACATTAATACAAAATTAAATTATTTTGATAGTGGACATATTGATGGTGGATACAGATTTTTAAAAATGACATCAATATTATGCACGAATATGGTAGAGTCAGTTTATCACCATCTTTAGACAGTTCAGTGTTATGGTTACGAGTTCAAGGAAAGTGTTTAAAAAGTCTCACTTGAAACAGTTTTGGATAATATGGTGTCACTTTTTATTATTTTATCTTTTATGTAGCACATTTCTCACACCCAGGGACACTCAATTACAATCTGAGACTATTTGCTTCTGAGGCACTCTTTTGTTTGTTGTGTCTCAGCTATTCAATGTGTTAAACAATTGCAAATGCTGAAATGGCAAATTCTAAAATGACCAAAACAACAACAAAAAAAAAGAACGCTGAAATAAAACACTTTATTTGGATTTTTAACAGAATATAAATTTTATATTCTAGATTTGTGCAGTTCACCACATCTCACTGCTGTTGGCTTTGGCAAACTGCTGATGTCAATAACTGCATATTATTTCTCTGCTTCTGGGTCAGTGGTAAGTTGCTGTCAGGACCACACAGGTGAAGCCAGCGCTGTGAATAGATCCAAGTTTATTTATTATTTTTATGGCTATATTATACAAAATAGAAAATGGGACATAATAAAATATAATAAACAATAATTTAAATAATACTAAATAATAATAATAAAAGCAGATATTTCTATAAATCAGCTATGACATTAAACGCAAAAATGTTTACTTGTGTACACCTACTCAACCGCAGCATGCTCTATGGCTTCAATTAAAGTTCGAAATACAAACAGACAGTGCATTTAATTATTATACAAGCCTTTTTCCATATTTTGTTGTGTTACATCCTGGAACTAAAATGGACATAGTTGGCATAACATTATGTCTTGAATATATATAAATCTGTCACATCAGGACCCCCAATCTACTCCACATCCAGCATGCACGTTTGCTCACCTGTAACTAGCAAACTTGTTTCATATTAGGAGCCATTTGTAGACCATTATTTATTTAAGTTGTTCTTTTACAGTCACTCTTTTAAAGTTTTGTTTTGTTTTGTTTTGTTTTGTTTTACAATTTTTTAGGAGTGTTTTCATTTGTTGACTTTCTGGCTTTATTATTTCATATATTTTATATGTCATGGGAGCGTATGAGGATTAAACCCCAGAAATCCTGGTCTTTGATGTTGAAGAAAGGAAACATGACTGACAAGTTCCACTTAAGATTGGGAGAAGACCTGATCCTGTGTCACTGATAAACCAGTGAAGAGTCTCAGGACTATGAAGTTGCCTCTATGAAGTCCCCATGACCACAGTGGAAGGATTGAAGCATAAGATAAGTACTTACCTACACAGATGGCTGGGCATGCCAAGCAGCCTGAGTAGTATAGGCTGTACAGGAACAGCAACAAGTGTATATGATGTCTTCTCTAGCCCATCCAACTTGTTTGCATTGAGCATGGTAGAAACTCCGGGATGCCCCTTGTGTTACAAGACGGGCACCCTCAAGCATATCCTGAGCAGTTGCTCCAGGACACTAAGTGAAGTGCATTACTGCTGGAGATATGACCAAGTCCTCAAGATCATTGCTAAGCAATCAGAAAGGGGATCAGCAAGAGTAGACACACCAATGCTCCAACTGTGATGAATGCATTTGTCAAGAGGGAGAGCAGCCCATGAAAAGAAACAAAAACAACTCGGTTGGCTTGATATACTCAGCACAAGATTGGGTGATGAGAGTTAACCTGGATATGCAGCTGAAAATTCCAGCACATATCACCCCATCCACCCTGAGACCCAATATCCTCCTGGTCCCTGAGACTAGAAAATAGCTTATCCTTCTGGAGTTAACTGTGCCTTGGGAGGAGAGGATGGAATCTGCACAGGAAAGGAAGATGGGAAATTACCATGAACTGCAGGATGCATGCCTAAGAAATGGGTGAAGTTGCCGAGGTTTTACAGGCCATTCCCTCAGCAAGGCCTATGGATTTCTGGGCATCACTGGTGCAAGCTGGAGAAGAGTCATTAACAACAGCATGGAGGCTGCAGAGAGGGCATCAAGAAGGATCTGGCTGAAAAGGAGTGATGTGTGTGGGCCACACAATGCCACTTGGACACAGCCCGAGGTATAATCAACCTCAGTTGGGTTGCCTAGAAGATCAGTCGTCTCAAATTTTGTCTCAAATTTCAAATTTCTCAAAAATCTTCTTTCCTGTATTCAACAAATTCACTACTATCTTGGTTACTAACAGCAGCATGTAAACTGATTCCTCTCAAGTCCCTTCCTATTTCATTTTAGGTGGCCAAAACATTGTTTGAATGGGTCTTTTGAATGAATTAAATGGGTCTTTTAAATCAAATTAGCACAGGACAGAACCCCTCATGGGCTGCAAGCACTGCTTGGTACCTCTTAACACTAGAATCCCAGAGATGTTCATGCCAAGCCAACAAGTCTGATACTGTCTCTCTTGAATGTTAGGCTTACACTTTCTAATGCATGCATCATGCTTGTGTCAAACACACACGTTTTTTTCTCTTTGTCAGCTACTGCTTCACTCAAAATCACACATGTTCAACATTTACATACAACATAAAGTTGCATAGGTAATGACTGCATTGAAGGGGAGGGGTAGGGTTAGCTTGCGTGGGGAGAAAGAGGAGGGCAGCTCTATTGCCTTGCGATGAAAATCTCTGAGATTCTAGTGTCAGGAGGTAGCAAGTAGTGCTTTCAACCCATGAGGGGGACTGGGGCTGTGCTAATTTGATTTCTCATGGCATTCCCCTTTAGAATGAGGTTCCAGTTCAGCAGCCTTATTGGCATATTCCACCTTCAGAGTATAAGGTGGTGAAAGCTCACCTCAATCAGCTCCTTGAGACCCAGGCAATATGGGAAAGCTACAACCCACATGTGTCCCTGATTATCCTGGTCATGGAAAAAGATGGTGGCTTTGACATGTGTGTGGATTACCACCAACTTAATTCCAAGACCAGGATGGATGCTTTTCCACTTCCTTGTATTGAGGAGTCATCATGTGTTGTCAGGGGCTCACTGGTTTTTCACTATGGATCTGGCTAGTGTGTATAACCAGGTGTATAAGCATAATCATGGGGGGGATAAGACTAAAGCCTACCTGACACTTACACAACAGTGGTGGCATACAGAGACCCACATTGTTGCATGCCAATAAGGAAACTACTCGTGAAGTGTGACTGGCACTTCCTGGGGCTTCATATCAAGTGCTTGTGTGGCAGAAGTTTTGAAATCTAAAAAAATGTTCATGTCAGTGGCACAACTTATCTGCAACCTATTCACAACAATATGTGTCAAAATTTAAGCCATGTCCACCTCTGACCAAAATGATGGCACTACATTGGCGGGTCACTGCTTGCCATTGCATGCCTTTTTTAACAATGTAGACACCTGTGGAACACAATGGCACATATTGGCATGCATGTGTCATTCATACATTGTGCATAGTTTCCGCATGGCATGCAATGACAAGCAGTGGCCCGCCAATGTAGAACCATCATTTCGGTCACATGGGGACATGGCTTAAATATTGATGCATGGCTTCTTCATTAGCATTCTAAGGCATGGGCTGTCACACCCCGTCTCATTCTGGGGCATCTAGTGCTCCTATTCCCATGGTCTTACTTGTACATCACTCCATTTCAGCACCACCAGAACTGGTCCCAGTAGCACCAGTTGCCCTGATGGAGCCATGTGTAGTAGAGGGGAGTTCTCTACCATTATTGCCAACTGCGGTGGACAATCAGCCATGCACTAGTGAGACTGCCCCACAGAGGACAGCGCAAGCTACCACTGGTCAGTACTCTAATGTCCATCATCTTCCTCGGACTATGAGTGGGCTGTTGGGGTGGGACGAAACTTCTTCTGGTCCTGTGTCGGGCATTATTTTGTCTCTTTTTAGACTATGGAGTTAATTTATTCCACTTGGAGCTTTTTCTTTAGTCCATAGTCATGAGTATGATGCAAGTGCGGGGAGTAGACTGTAGCAGAGTACATTTATTCTGTGTAGCACTGACCCCCATACCCCTGATAAAGTTACATTGTAGGCATAATTTCCGGCAAATGTCTCTTGCCATCCTCTGCAACCAGTTTTCTCATGTCAACATTGGGAAATGTATGTTTTGCTTCTTGTGATTTGTTTAATTGTTTTGAGTTTCCTTTTTTTGCTGTATTATTTTCCACAGCAGAGTGCCTAAGGTAATGAAGTTCTACTGTGCAGTGTTCCTGTCACTGGGTGTTGTGTACCATCAGCTGCACCATGTAGTGTGTGTGTTTGTGGCCATGTGTGAGTGTGGTCACCTGGGACATTAGTTCCATTTGTCAGAAATATTCCCTACTGGTAAGCCTCTGCTTTGACTTTTTTTATTGTAACCCATATTCCTATCTGGTACTAGCATAATCTTTGACATGTGATATTGGCTGTTTTGTCTCTGTTTTGTTTTGTCTTATGTTGGTTTCTCAATCTTTGCAGTTTCTGTCTAAGTTTATTGTCTACTGTCCACTGATTTGATTTGATAATTTTTTTTTATACTGGACACATATAATTTTATGAACGACTTTTGTGTCTGTCGTCACCTGTCTGAGGCTCCCCTTCAATGTGCAAAGGCGCCCCAATGCCCATCCAGGAACCAGCAGCATGGAAGAGAGAGCCATCAACCAGCCAAGCGCATACGCCCAGTCTGGGTACACATACCACCGGTTGTATTTCAAAGGCTGATAGTCAACCAAGGAATATATGAAACATACCTTAAGATACAGAGGGAAGTTGCTGTTAGTGGAGAACAAAGATATGAATGGCAGCAGAAATGTCACGGTTCGGCTGTACATGCCCTTCCTCTCTGTCCCTTTCTCTTTTTTGTGTGTGTGTGTGTGTGTGTGTGTGTGTGTGTGTGCATGCGTGCGTGTGTGCGTGCGTGCGTGCGTGTTCTCGCCACAGCAGCACATGATCTGGGCACATGACTGACTAATGGACAGCACCTAATTGACAGCACCATAATCACCATCTCCAGCATTTAAACCCCCAGCTTCACTTCAACTTATTGCCAGTTTGTTGTTTCCAGCATTGTGGAAAACTCACTAGTTCATCAGATTAACACTGTGCCTCCACCGCTTCCTGCACTGGACAATAACACGCTGACTCACTCCCTCTCCCTGCACTGTAAATATTCACATTTAAATTTTATCCTGTTTCCAGAGTCTGCCTTTGAGTCCTCCTCCATACAACCCCTGACAACAAGTGGTATACTGGTATAAAAAATCCAATTTCCAAAATAACTAATATTTTCATAGGCAGTGTCCACTCTGGGAACACACTGCTTTCAGCCCCACAATTGGAATATTGTGACGTCTGTAGCTACACAACCCTGCCATCTAGGACCAACAAGCGCTCCCCCCGACGGGAAATCCCAGAAGAGGCCGGGGATACCTCGCCACACATCTGGAGGTAATGAGTGGGGCAGGGCTATCAAACCCGGCACAGCTGGAGAGGAATTTCCAGCCACTCTCCAGCCCACAGCAACTGTGGATAAAAGGAGGCAGCGGTGGATAAAAGGGGGGGGTGGCAGAACATGGTGAGCTCGAATAAATTAAGGTTGATGAGAATGCTCTCTCCTTGTGTTTTTTCTCTTTGCTCCAGATTCCTCGTGAGGAGTTCGTACCCAGAAGCACGGGAAGGATTGCCCTGAGTCATGCCCAGAATTCCCCAGACCCAGAAACATGACCTCACCTGCACTTCTCCAACAAGCTACACTTCCCCACATGTATTTTTTTACTGTTTTATACACCGATTGCACTAAAATAAACACTGTTGCACTGTTTGATCACCCTACTTCTGTCTCCAAGTGCCAATTTTGTTCTGTCGCCTGTAGTGCTCGCTCACAATATACAGTATGTGTCATATGGAAATATGTGTCTTTATATGCACACAGTAAATACAAAAACATGGAATAATATTTGCAGACAATATTAAATATAACATTATGAAATTTTGTGCACAAAATGGTGTATGTAAATATGAAAATATTGCATACTTACTGTAGTATCTGAGTTGTGAGATATATATTTTTGTCTAACAGATAATAAACTAATTAAATTAAGGGCACTTTAACAGGTACTGTAAGTAGAATCCAGATTTTTGAACTGAGATAAAATTGTCAAGATTTTTACATCTTTTAGGTAAACATTTCTTCACATCTACAGCTTTTCATGATTATAAATCTCAATATATTCTTGGTACTTTAGATTATTTTACCTTACAAACAAACAGACAAAAAACCTTACCAGTAAGAGAACTGGGGTGATGTATTTCCAGCACATCCTAAAGATGACATTAGGGTATGACCCTGTCATATCTTCAATGACCTCAGACATTCGTTCAGCACCTTGAAGAATTGACACCATAAAAATGGGGTGGATGTGAGAAGGTAATAATTATGTAACATGTTATTGTATTATAAAGGCTTAAATCTTAAATCTTTAATTTTGTCTGTCCATGTGAGAAATGATTCTGCATGTGCACAGTAATGTGCAAAACTTTTTGTTTTGTCACTGTACTACAAGACACTATACATTAAACAACTAGGATAACATGCACAGAATGACATGAGATTTGAAAGAAGTTGCATCTACAGTAGACAAAACATAGGGGATGTGTAAAAAAAATGGAATTCCTGGAATTCATCTAAACTCCCTAACATTTACTTATGGGGACCCGAATAATTGAATCAATTGGCATCCATTCATGCATTTATATTCTTAACCAAACACTGGATATCTTTGTGTATGCCACTGGGTTTGAAATTCAGTCTTTTTCTTATTTTATTTTTCATTGTTTTGTTCTTGCCTTTAGTATATTAAAATCCATGTTCACTAGATTTTTTTTTTACCATTACTCTTAGGTAAAGTCTCATATCCCAGGAAAATGATTTGATGCTAAGTTTATTGGAAATCTATAACCACAAATTACCAATGGATAAATTATGTTTAAAAGGGTTAAAATAACTAAAACAACATTACCCAAAGTAACTAATATATAAATATATTCTAATATTCTGAACATCATAGACATTTTATAGCTCAATTATTGTGCTTTAAAGTCAAACCTACTAGAAAATTTCCCATGTTCAAGAGATTAGAGATGACATTGTGTAATGTGGGATGTTTTTTAACCCACCGAAGACCCAGCCAACTGCCAGACACTGAAACACACAGATGAAGATGATGCATGCTCCATTACAGGCATAGTGGTCAAGCAACTGAAATACATACATACCCCCCTGCAGGAGACAAGAAAGCTGAATTAGAAAAGAAAATGAAAGTGTTAGTAATCATACATCACTTCAACCTACAGTTGAAACCTCAGATGCTGCAACTGCACCACATGCAATTTTTATCAGGGCCTAAATGACAGATGTGTGGTTCTCACCAAGTTTTATTTACAAACAAATAGCCTAAGGTGACCCAAAAAATGTAATCATTTAACCCCAAGGTGTTGGTGCAGATGAATCAAATTTAAATATATTTTATAACCATGCATTATCATTTACTGTATGCCTTTCTATCTTGATCTTCAGATGGGTCAGTTTTTCTCATTGTCCTCACCTCTGTGACCATGATGAATTGACATAAGAAACAAAAAACACAGAAGAGAAGCAGGAAAATTTCTCGCCGTCCCGTCCTACGCAGCATCCGGGGAAACATGTCAGTCACCGATGTAATGATCACCTCCATTGTAAGAAACTGGACCACAGTACAAGTTCAGCAGTATGATTAAACAATATTAGTGTGTGTGTGCATGTGTGTGTGTGTGCGTTTTTGTGTGCTTGTGTGTGTGTGTGTGTGTGTGTGTGTGTGTGTGTGTGTGTGTGTGTGTGTGTGTGTGCACCTGTGTGTCCAGACCAAGCAGAATAATCATAAGGAAGAAGCACACAGCCCACAGCTGAGGAAGAGGCATCATAGCAACTGCCTGAGGATAAGCTACGAAAGCTAGGCCAGGACCTGAAGAAGAGATCTGATCTTTTTTATTTTTTATATTTAATGCAATATTGTTTAATCACATTTCATCATTGCCAAATGCCCTAAACCTGTACATATAATAGGTAATACCTGACTCTGCAACATCCTGTATAGCAACACCTTGCACATGAGCCATGAAACCCAGAATTGAGAAAACTGCAAAGCCTGCCACCACGCTGGTACCACTGTTTAGCAGACACAGCCAAAAGCAGTCCCTAAAACACATGCATACATATAATTCTATAGAATTATAAAATTTATTATAAAGCAAATAAAGCATTTTTCATATATGTTTTTTTTCTCTAACGTCTTTTCATATTTTATTCTCAAGCACCTTTTGATTCATACCAAGGCTAACAGAATGCTGATGCCAATTATTCACCTCAGTTTCATGTCCAGATATTTGAAAAAGGTTAGGAATTTTTGATGACGTAATAATACTTCTAATTTCCCATGATTACTGGAATAAAGTAGTTGCCAACAACAAAACCATGTCTGTACTTTATATTCTCTGTTAAGAATCTTTTTGGATTATGCTGTCCTTTCCATGGGCGGCATGGTGGTGTAGTGGTTAGCACTGTTGTACCACAGTGAGCAAGTTTTGTGTTTGAACCTTCTGGCTGTCTGGGGCCATTCTATGTGGAATTTTCATATTCAACCTGTGCCTGAGTGGGTTCCTCCAAGTGTTCTGGTTTCCTCCCACAGTCCAAAGGCATGTAGAGTAGGTCGACTAGCTACTCTAAATTGGTTGCTCATCTCTGTGATAGATTAGTGACCTGCCCAGGGTGTATGCCACCTTCTGCGCAAAGTCAGCTGGAATTGGTTCCAGCTTCCCCACAACCCTTAATGGATAAGCAGTATATATCGTGGATGGATGTCCTTTCCATCCAGTGAGAACAGAATGAATTTGCTGTTGCTCATGGGTTCATGTGAGATTGCTCAGAGTTGAATTTGGTCATCACGTCCAACTATACATTTGTATGAATACAGTAAGTTGGGTAAGTTGAGTAAGTTAGATAGAAACTTTCAGAAATATTTGACAAAATGTCAGAAGTTGTGTAATGTTCAGGTCACCTGTAACAATTGTTGTTGTATTGGTTATAGCTGCCTAGCACAGTCAACACGCCAACACCTATACTGTATGAGTAGATAATTTGACTGGCTGCCTCCATCCACACCTGTACATCCACAAAGACACAACAGAAAAATGAACGAAGGCAGTGAGTAACAAATACACAACTTCATTATCTGCTTTTTGTTTTATATGCCAAGAATACTTAAACCCTTTGATTCAAAATGTACAATTCAAAATGACAAAATTATTAAAAGTGTAACAGTTCACAAGTAAATAAATCAGGTATAAAACAGACTATGAGCCAGAGCTCCAAAATTCATTTTATGTATTAATAAAATCCCTAATAATAACAAATTATCAAAATAATCAAACCACCCCAATGCAACATACAGTCAGAAAGTACGCCCTCTTTCAATTCTTTGCAAACAAAAATCCACTATAACAGATTTCATTATGTAGACTTTTTTCCCAAAAGGTAAACCAACATTCAGAAACCAACTGAGGAAAAACAAGTACCACCGTCCTACTTCAACCATTATTTAGAGAGCAATTAGCCCCTAGGTGTTACTAATAAAGGGTAGGATTCTCCCATTTGTGCGTAAGTCATTTTTTGCTCACTTTCAGGTACGCATATTCTCCCCCAACCAACCCACTACGTGTAAGTTCAAAATTAGGAAGGCCTCAAGAATGAAGGCATGATGTCTGGTAAAGGTGGGCATGGACTTTCTCTATCTCCAGGCCAATGTCATTGAAATCCATTCCAAGCATAACCCAGACTGTGATTGTGAAAATAAAAGCTAAAGGGGAGCTTAGCTATAGTAATCACCTCAAAGGAAGTAATTTGTTTCTATGAAGGCCTACATATGACATAAACCAATAAATTAACACGAATATATGAAAAGACACGTGTGTTGGACCTATGTATATAAAGACATGTTTGACATGTGGAGATTCATTAATAAAAATGCAATTTAATGAGGACCAGTAAGTATGGAGCCCCGCTCTGTTTAACAATGTAATATATCATTGCAAGAAATGTTGTTGCTGTTTAAAACAAATTGCACACAAATTTATCACTTTTTTTTACTTTATTTGTACATGTCTAATAATGTTAAAAATAGGCCTGCTTCTGACTTAAAAGACAAT
Source organism: Notoglanidium maculatum (assembly GCA_030068355.1). Taxonomy (NCBI): domain Eukaryota; kingdom Metazoa; phylum Chordata; class Actinopteri; order Siluriformes; family Auchenoglanididae; genus Notoglanidium; species Notoglanidium maculatum. Next base: position 13,697 of record JAQQZX010189789.1, read on the forward strand.
TTATAATTTCTCCACATAGTGGTGCTTGATTTAATACAGCCCTCGGCAGTGTGCAGCTGAAGCAGAATTTAAGTCAAGGGCAGGATGCATGTAGACAGTATTTACATAAGAAATGCCCAGATTTGGCATTTGTTATGGCAAATCGGATCCAAATTCACGTGACACACAAATCACCAGGAGTCAAACTTCAATGATAAATGTTTAATTAGTCCAGAGAAGATACACCAACACATAGACGCCGTCCGAGAGAGAAGAAGACAGACCCTTCTCTCTTGTTTTTAGGGCGTATATATACCTTGCCAAAGTTACATTTTCATTGCCCCGGCCTTGTTGAGGCGTGACATGTCCCAAGTGACCCCGCTGCACCGTAGTCGATTTCCGAGAATTTTGCTTCGCTTAATGTTGCAGAGGGGGCAAGAGCTCCTTCTTTTTCACACCCTTTCTATAATTAAACCTGTTTATCTTATCTAGTTTCGTGACTTTGCAGGTGCAGTGGAGCTCTTGTGACACCCCATGCTTCCAGTACATTCAGGGTATCCAATTGCTAGATGTCCCGGTGCTTTCCACACCACTCCCAAACCAATCCTTATCATTGCTGGCTATTTTTATGCATACTTATATTGACTTTAAAGGTAGTGTTATCAAGCGTGTTTACCACATACTGTGGGTCAGCAATTACGCCAGCTCTGTGAATGCATGAGTAAGGGATAGCCATTACGCTGATATCTGCACACACACACACAGTAGGCTGAGGAGTCAAATAGAGCTATTCAAGTGAGGCAAAGGTCTCACACCGCGCCGAGCATGTCTGGTTTTTTGCTGGTGGACTTCACACTTCTGATCTACACTGTCGGCTTCTGCCGAGCAGCCAGTCCACATGAAACCTCAATAACATATAGGCGATCACAACACACAGAGTTTAGTACAGAGAATTCTTCCACACCTTGTTCCAAACAAAGCACGTAACTGTCATTAGGGCACATAAATCACCAACTTAAGCCGAGGGGAGAATATGCATAGACTGAAAATCTTACTTACACACATGGGAGAATCGGACCCAAAATGCACAAGATTAGTTCATAAAAAAGTGTGGCTTTGTGTTGAAAACCAGAACTTTTGACAGTTTGGTGTTCTGGAGCACTTGGGTCTGCCTACATCATGCCTAGAAGAAAGGGCATCAGCCATGAAATCAGAAAAACCATTGTTGCTGCCCATCAATCTGGGAAGGGTTATAAGACCATCTCCAAACAATTTGAAATATACCATTGTACAGTGAGAAGGATTGTTAACAAATGGAGAATCTTGCCAATCTTTCCAGGAGTGCACATCCCAGCAAATTTAGTCCAAGATCAGCTCATAGATATAAAGCCCAAAAGCTACATCATCATGTGACCTTCTGACCTCTGTAAGCACATTACATGCTTATGTACATGACAGCACAATCAGAAAAAGACTGAATAAGTATGGCTTTCATGGAACGATGGGTACAAAAAACCCTTCTCTCCAAAAAGCATATGGCAGCATGACTATGATTTGAAAAATTGCATCTGAACAGACCACAAAAGTTCGGAAACAATATCCTTTGAACTGATGAGGCCAAGGTGGGAATGTTTGGTCATCATGCACAGCACCATAATTGGTGAAAAGAATACTGCATATCACTATAAACACCCACCATACACGCAACAACTGTCAAGCATGGTGGTGGAGGAGGGTGATTTGGGCTAGGTTTGCAGGCACAGGACCTGGGAAACTTGCAGTCATTGAGACAACAATGAACTCCACTTTAGAATATGAATATTCAAGAAGCAATTGTGAGGTACACTGATAAATAATAACAAACATAATTGAAGGCAGGTGTCCTTTCTTTTTCCCATGAATGTATCTATTTCCATGAGGTGCAGCACCTGAGGCTCCAACAGCCGTTGGAAGTCAGGATAGAGATAAAATTTGACACCCTGAATGGCTCCAGGAAGAGTCAGTCCACGAATCAACAACACCAGCAGCATCACATAGGGGAATGTGGCTGTAAAATAAACAACCTGAGAACAGAGGATATATAGAATATATGATGCATATTTAGGCCTTACTGTTTCATACTACTTTATGACCATACAGAGTCAGCCAAACAATTTATACACACTTCAAGAACAATTCTAAACATAAATGTCTGGAAGCTAATGGCCATCACTTTGAGTCCCCCTTGTAATTGTAGACCAAAGATAATTTGTATTAATCTTGTGATGTCTGAATAAATTTAGTATTAGGCACTAGCACTATGTTGTTTCAGGCCAATATCATTCTGTACTGATGCAAGAACATGTCACTATAAAAACTTTGTAAATGGACAAAAAAACACAAATAATGGCTTATTACCATGCTAATTTGTGAATTCAGAAAATGGGAAAAAACTACCCCAAAACCGCTGGTAATAGCCTACATTAATTTATTTATTTTCTTACGCTTTTTCTTATGTTAACACTAGACTTCCCCATGACTTAAAACTGATCTCTAATTAACCAACATGTTTTGTGAAAAATTTCATAAATGACTGCATGCCTGTCATTCGCTGAAATTGGAAAAGACACGAAAGCATCATTTACTGCAGTCAGTCTTCCGCGGTGAAACAGTGAATAAACTTCTTCATCTGTAGAACGGTATTCTACAGAACCCTGCTCATGGCACAACAAGAAAAAATATCAAAACATGGCCATGATGTAACTAAAACAAGGGAACGAATTATTAAATCATGGTCACAATTAAAGTTAAATGAGCGAACATATATATCGTGGGCACAAATCAATAAAACATGGTTGTGATATTTTTTTTCTTTTCACCTTCTGAGCATGGCTCCATAGTATTCAATACAGTTACAAGTACTATTTTTGGCCCATAGGCCTACATGCATTTGCCAAAGTGTTAATTATGTCACCATTGCTTAGTATTGCTAGTACTAGAATTCATGCTGGCTCACTCATAGACACTCTCTTACATCAGTACAGAATAATATTAGCCTACACCACAACATGGCCCCATGCCTCTATGACGTCAAGTTTCATTCAGTATTCTCAAGTTTCATTCCATATATTCAGTTTTCAGTCAATTTATATATATGATTTCCTAAACGGCACACCATAGCCATATGTGTGTGTATATATATGTATAAAATGGTAGAATGAAGTCATTTATAGCCAAATACAGAATAAAGGTAGATGAACAAAAATACCTTTCCTGTTGACCTGACTCCTTTCCAGATACAGAAATAACAGATGATCCACATCACAATTAGACACAATAGAATCTCCCAGTTGACCTTTCCCACATCTTCAATGCCTTTAGAGATAGAAAGCACTCTTCTCCTTTGGAGTGAATGTGATAAATGGAAAAAAAGAATAATATATGGAACATTTTATAGCATTAAATTAAGGGTTAACTTGGTATGAATTCATTTATTTAATACTGTTATCAATCTATATGCAGCTTCCACAGCTGTTTCCAACACTTGGTGCAAAGATTTTTCTTTTTCTCCCCCAAATCATTTACTACCATCTAGGATCAATTTCCATTCCCCTACATTAAAAGTACAGAATTCGTAATGACATCCAATGCCTTCCAATGTTATTCCAATCAATCACTAAATCACTTTGTAAAGGATTGTTTTGTGGTTCTGCTGCTTCTATGCCCAACTTGGTAAATCATGTTCTTGTATCTGGTCATGTCACTAACTTTAGTAATTACAGGCCACCCAGCTAACAAGCGGCTTTGGTCCCCTAGGTAACATTTCGTGCAGAATGTTATGAGGACGTTTTGTGGACTTTATGAATGTTAGACACAGGTCCTATATAGGTCTTTAAATAACGTTACGTTTATAACGTTTGGAGTACATTTAGCGGACGTCTTATTTTGGTTCAGTTCATAACGTTAGATGCAAGTTATTATGAGGATGTTTTGTGGACTTGATGAATGTTACACCCAGGTCCTATAAAGGTTTTGAAATGATGTTGCATTTATGACATTCACAAAACATTCAGCATAATTTTCATAATGTTCCTGAAGGTCAACTTTTTTAGATCTAAAATTACCATTAAAAACAGCATGTGTTCCACCTTTTTTTCTGAAAATGTCTGCTGCCGCATGTGCAAATCAGTTTTACATAACTTCACTGCAACATGTTTGATGCCTTCACGTTCGGCAGTCTAGCAGTAGGTGTGTATTTTTCACTACCTTCAAATTTTATTGATATTCGTGTGAATATAATTTGCACTAAACAAATCTATGTGATTTCTTTGAAATTGTCAGCAGTCACTGGCAGCATGAAAATAGTAAGAAAAAAATGCTACCCATAGAAATAGATCTCTCATAAATCCTAAGTATTATAGGAAATTGCGATAGAACAAATTTTCATATATATAAAAAATGTCCATTAATAAAACTCAACTACAAATCATGCTGTGTGTAAAATCCTAAACTCTACACCTGGCTCCTCATGCCATTTCCCCACAGTGTCGCTCCCCTACAGTTTCACCTGTTTTAATGCTTTCACCGCGCGAGTCGTCACTCAGAAGTCGGGTGTCTTTCACCATCCTCAATAAGGTAGGTCATATAATATTAAACATTTACAGACAAGTACAATGTTCCCTGTAAATGTCAATATAATACAGTCCCTGTAAATATCCTGCTTAAAATAAGTTTTCCACAGTGGATTGCGGCAGCAACTTGTTTTTAACAGGTCTGAGAAAGGAATGTAACTTATTGAGAATAAAATGGGATTAATTTTAGGTTTGCCTCACAAGATTTTTTTATATCAGTTGCCATCAAATAGAGTCTGTCTGTCTGTCTGTGTGTGTGTGTGTGTGTGTGTGTGTGTGTGTGTGTGTGTGTGTGTGTGTGTGTGT
>JAQQZX010189835.1:0-18585 GCA_030068355.1 Notoglanidium maculatum
TCACTGTACACTGTATTACATGTATATGGTTGAAATGACAATAAAAGCCACTTGACTTGACTTGACTTGACTTGAAATGCTGCTCTTTCAACTTGCCCAGGCTTTACTCCAGTCCTGGTGGGCACGAACAATTCCACCTTTGACGAGTTAGTTTTTTTGTTTGTTTGTTATTGTGAAAAGATTATAGTATATATACCATTTATAAAATGAGCAGTAAAAATAACTTCAGGTAATATTGTAATTAGCAGGAAACTCTGTTTCCCAGAACACATGACATGCAAACACATTGCGCACAACTTATTCTTTTAGATAAATGTTGCAGAATGTTTGCATCTGTGTTCTATTTCACCCTTCCAAACTGAGTATCCTGGATATCTTCTAATGAATGCACCATGCAGAAACCTTTGTCAAAGTCACACAGGGAGCATGATGCAGGATTTGTTATAAGTTCCTTCTCATCATGTCTCTCTGCTCCTTTTACACTACTCACTTCATACCATGTTGGAACTCTTGTGAATTTTGGATCTATGTAACCTATGGCCAAGCTACTGGTTACCTGTCCTCTAAAGCTGGTGACAGACTCCTATAATCTCTTCATGGCTGTGGTGAGTGTGCTCTGTTTTTTATTTATTTGTGGATGTCATTTTTTTTTGAGAAACTTGTGTTTTTTGCAGATGATGTAACAGAAATATCCACAAAGACCTTCCATGCAGACCATCAGCCTGTCTGCATCCCCCCTGTGCTCTCAGTGAAAAAAGGAAAATGTTGCACTGTTACATAGTTCAGCCTTTAATAATCTGGCTGAATTCTAAAGACATTTCAATGTATTGAAGGAATGCATTTATAAGCAAGCACACAATGTTTTGTCCTGAGGGTATGCAAATTGTTTCGGTTTATGTGTCAGTCACTGTCATTGGGTTTAATCAGAGTTTTCTAAAGTAGGGTGTAAAAAGGACAGTGATTTGCATAAGCCAGTTTGCCTGAAGGAAGATACATAGGCACCTGAGTTTTTCACCAAATGGTAAAAAGTCCTTTGAAGGTCACAAAAAAAAACATACATAAAACTAATGGTTTATCTCCAAAATTCAGCCCCCTGCTAATACACTATAGCAACATCAAGCTATTAATATTTAATAAGGAGAAATGTTTTGTGTCAAAGTCACAAAATAAAGCTGATACAGTACTTGGGTAACACTTTACAATACTGGTGCACAACTAGGCATATACTAATGTGTGAACTAATACTTACTTAATGATTAATTAATACTTGAGATAAACATTAAATAAGGAAGTGTATACATTAACACACAACAGATTCATGTGTACACAGGCATTAATAAATATAATTGTTAAGTATTAATAAACTTGTTACCTGTTAATTTTGTGAATTAATATCATTAATTACAGTACTAATTACTATTACAATAATTTGCACTATGAAGGTTCTATTTGGTGACACTGCAGGTTAGCCTCAATTATAGGCTATAAGGTATATTCATGATTAACATCTCAACAGATTTAAAATGTTCAAATATCACAATTTCCTTAATGATGATACAGTAGTCTCTTTTCAGATAACAATGTGTTCTTAATGGCTATGTAAAATAAACATTATTATTATTATTATTATTATTATTATTATTATTATTATTATTATTATTATGCCTCATGAAGTCAAAATATAAGGATATATTTTGTTAGCTATTATGTATTTTAATGAATAATTAGTTACTACATGTTTATCATGTTACTTGTCTACAGTAAGCATGAATTTATGATGATGTGTCCCTCCATGTAAAGTCATGACATAAGTATATGTATACTAATAATTAAATAACTTAATCATTCAATTAATCAATTAATCATTCATTTTTGGCTGATACAAGAAATCTAAATCATAAATCAATTAATTCAATGACAAACAATATTATTTGAACAGTGGCAATAATTTATTGAAGCACACACACAAAGGAAGCATTAAAGTTGAAGTTACACAACATAGATGTATTATAATGAATTATTATAATAAGCAGGTTAATTGTTATGAGCCAGTCAAGGGTTAGACCACACAGCGTAATTAAGAAGCAAGGGATTGTGTGTAAGATGGAGATATATATTAAGTGGTGCCCTAAGGGTTAAACAAGGAGGGTGGACCAAGGCCAAGATAATTAACAAAAAACACTGTTCTTACAAGCTAACTTACTTGAAGAAGCAAAAACAAAAGACAATAATATTATTTAACTCCCTCACCAAAAACAGAGATCAAAATCCACACCCAACAGATATGGCAAATTTCAATCAATTATATCATTTATATAAAATATATAATTTATATCAAGTTTGTTGACTGTGGAGTGGCTGGCCGTTTTATGTCCCAGGGCGCCCTCATGTCTGTGTTACCTGCTGGCGCTCCCTTTTAGTTATGCTGTCATAGCTAGCCCTGCCGGAGTTCCTGCTTGCACTCAGCACACAATATACTCTGTTCCTTACCATTAGGTGACCATGACCATACCTAACAATCTGCTTTTTCTCTTCTCTCTCCCTCTCTGCCTTTCTGTCTGTCGAGCTGCACATGCTACTCCTGAGAATCCAGTGATCCTGACCCCTTCTGCTTTCCTGGCCTGCCTGACCCACCCCTGAGTCCTATTCCTAGTTGGAGTCATTACTTGGAAACCACTTGCTCTTGTTAAATATGGCACCATATAAACTGCCTCAACATACACCTAGAACTGTGATGACGTTGGACTGCTATTGACATGAGCGATTCTTCTACAATGGCATAGGACTTGAATCACCACGACCAGTCTTGCACTTTAAACTTGACTCTAGTATTAAAGTGTATTAGTTGTAATTGCACTGTACGTACAGTGTGACCCAAATGAGGATGGGATCCCTTTTGAGTTTGGTTCATCTCAAGGTTTCTTCTTTTTACTATCTCAGGGAGTTTTTCCTTGCTGCCATTGCCACAGGCTTGCTCATTAGGGATATATATATAGATAAATGTATAGATTCATAAGTTTATATTCAGAATTTATTCACTTTTGTGAAGCTGCTTTGTGACAATGACTGTTGTTAAAAGCACTATAAAAATAAAATTGAATTGAATTGAATTGAATGGCAGTCGTACCCCTACTACTGGTCAATATAAAGTGTGAATATTAACAACAATAGCATTATAACTATTTACAATCAGTTAACGATACCAAAGGGACAGAACAAACTTGTAATCAGGAACAGGATAAGCACAGTTCAAAAACCAGAAACTGAAGATGCAACAAAAACAAAATTAAGTATTAGCTCATGTATTAATCAAGAAAGCATTAGTTCAAGCATTAATATATGCTTAGTTGTGCACCCATATTGTAAAGTGCTACCAGTATTTGTTATAACAGCACATGTACTGTTTATGGTTTCATTTTCTTACCAAGATCATTCATTTCTCAGACTCTCACACATTATATGATCTAATGTGGAAGGGGTCTGTGTGTGTGTTTGTATGTGAATAATCATGGAGTTACAACTAGGGTTTCAGGTATGATCTGTGGACTTCAGAAGAGGTGCACATTGGTGAGTAATTTGTTTTGGGACCTTTGGGTTCATTTGGAATCCATGTCTGACTTCACTTATTTTTTCCTTACCCTTGCCAGTTGCACTCAGGAAGCACTGCTCAAACACACATAACATGTCCATGCTATTTATTTCCTTTCCAATGCTGGCAATATTTGTGTCATTCTGTAGTTTATCTCTCATGTAACTACAAAAGCATGTAGTTATTGATTTATAGAATTAATGAATCATTGAAATCGTGTATTAGGAGATGTTTCATTAACATTTATTGAAGAAGTATGGCACTTTATTAAATTCTGTAATTTCCCTGACATGGGTTGTAATTCCTGTTATCACTTCCATTGTAGAAGCTATATACAGTCATTCCCACACCAGCTTCTCTTTTTTCTCTTTAAGTTGATGAAACAAAAATGCTCTCTCACTATGGGACATCACTGATTAGACTGGGAAGGGGCATCTAATGAACCTGCTGGGGTCATAGGAACAAACACATTGATAGACACCTGGGGTTCTAAAACTTTTCCTGTTGCTAGCCAGTGTGTATATGTGTGTGTATTTGTGTGCATGTGTTTGTGTGTGTGTGTGTGTGTGTGTGTGTGTGTGTGTGTGTGTGTGTGTGTGTGTGTGTGTGGTTAGCAGCATCTTGGGTGCTGGGTTTGTGTCTGAAATGTTTTCTGATTTCCGATTTTACTATGGTGTTTACTAAGTGGGTTTGTTTGGATAGTGTGTGGGTGTACAAATGCTGAGTAAGCCATTTCACTGGCAGAGTTCTGAGCATTATACATGAGCTACAGCAGACTGGTACAGAGTTCACCCTGTGGGTAATAAGGTACGCCATCAGATGCATCATTTGAATCAGTTTGTTTCTGTTTGTTTTATTTGTAATGCAGTGTTTTTTTCCTCACATCAGTATTCCATTGTTTAATGTGATTGCCAGTGAGGGTATAAACATCTTCAAACATAACGTCTAACTGTACACTGTTAGCAGGTATGTTTAAACTGTGCACAATATTTATGGCATATTCACATGTTGTAGTGTCTTATGTTGCATACATCATGAGAAATGTGATAGAAAACTGGGAACTGGGTAAATTATATATGTTGCTAGTGTATTGGGACTTCTAGTCCTTAAAGACCGCCTTTAGCTTTGATTACGGCACGCATTCACTGTGGCATCATTTCGATGAGCTTCTGCAATGTCACAACATTTATTTCTGTCCAGAGTTGCATTAATTTTTTTGCCAAGATCTTGTAGAGATGATGGGACAGTCGGACCGCTGCGCAAATTCTTCTCCAGCACATCCAAAAGATTCTCAATGGGGTTAAGGACTGGACTCTGTGGTGGCCAATCCATGTGTGAAAATGATGTCTCATGCTCCCTGAACCACTCTTTCACAATTTGAGCTCGATGAATCCTGGCATTGTCATCTTGGAATATGCCAGTGCCATCAGGGAACAAGAAATTCACTGATGGAATAACCTGGTCATTCAGTATATTCAGGTAGTCAGCTGACCTCATTCTTTGGGCACATAACGTTGCTGTACCTATACCTGACCAACTGCAGCAACCCCAGATCAGATCAAGCCCCCACAGGCTTGTACGGTAGGCACTAGGCATGATGGCTGCATCACTTCGTGCGCCTCTCTTCTTACCCTGATGTGCCCATTACTCTGGAACAGGGTAAATCTGGACTCATCAGACCACATGACCTTCTTCCATTGATCCAGAGTCCAATCTTTATACTACCTATCAAACTGAAGCCTTTTTTTCCGATTAGCCTCACTGATCAGTGGTTTTCTTAAGGTTACACAGCTGTTTAGTCCCAATCCCTTGTGTTCCCTTCACATTGTGAGTGTGAAAATGCTCTTACTGTCACTATTGAACATAGCCGTGAGTTCAGCTGTTGATTTTTTATGATTTGATTTCGCCAAATGTTTCAGTGATCGCCAATCACGATCATTCAAGGTTTTTTTCCAACCACATTTCTTCCGTGAAGATGATGGTTCCCCACTATCCTTCCAGTTTTTAATAATGCGTTGGACAATTCTTAACCCAATTTTAGTAGTTTCATAATCTCCTTAGATGCTTTCTTTGATTGATGCATGTCAATAATTTGACCCTTCTGAAACAGATTAACATCTTTTCCATGACCACAGGATGTGTCTTCCGACATGGTTATTTAAGAAACAAGAAGCTACTCACTGCATCAGTTAGGGTTAAATAACTTGTTGTTGCTGAAACATAATCATCCATGCAGTAATTATCCAATGGGAGGCTCTTACCTATTTGCTTTCTTAAATCCAGGTGGTGACCTTTTTTTTTTGCACAGGCAGTGTGTATTCTCTCTGAGACTGCCTTATGGAATCATGCCAAGTTTTGTATCACGAGTGGTGAACTTTTAAGAACTTAATGTTTATTTGTTTGTTTTTATAGACAGATGCATCCATATGAACATACAGTGTTTCTTTTTAGTTTTAAATATAGTATCGAAGGGAGAGTGACCCATAGGCAAGAGGGGTTCCTTTTTCTTCTCTTTCTTGCCCCTTTTTTGGATTTTCTTCTATAGTCTGCCTCAATGGTGGACAAGCCAAGGTAGTTTGGGAGATTAATGAGTGCTGGGAAGGTACTTCCCGGTACCAGTATGGGATTTCCTGAAATACCATTCACCAGAGTGTAAGCAGGTTGCAGTGCTGTGTAACTGAACTATTAGTGTGTATCACATTAAGGGCTGTTTGAAATTATTTGTGTGGTCCTGAGACCTTAGCCTCTTGTTAGTATCTTATCTCTCAATGGCTTGACCAGTTCATGCACCGATGACTTCTTATTTTTATTCATGCATTTATTGACCAACCAAAGCAACACAACTTCAAAAACTATTTAATAAAGATTATATTAACTATTTTTCTAAACTGGGTTTGTATATTTCTTAAGATAGTGCTCCTCTTGCTCTAATAATCACACTGCACTAAATGCAAACTGGATGGATGATGCCAGTGAAGAGATTATGAAGAGTGGGTTGAAGAAGCACAAAGATGTATCAGGTCAAGATAAATATTTGATCTTGGAAAGGCAATGTTTTTGTATGATAATTTGAGGAAGTAGCATGAAATTAGACCAAATACACATTCAACAGCTCCTGGATAACCAAGTTATTATATAAAATAGCAACCCTTACTCTTCCACCATCATCATAGTGACAAAAAAGAAGTCTGTGGCTTTGAGTGGATTATCAGCAGTTTAATGCAAAGACCCACCATGACATATATCCTTTCCCTAGAATAGACGATTCTTTAGATGCGTTGTCTGAGGCAAGGTGGTTCTCTGTTCTGGACCTCGCCAGCAGGTAAAACCAGGTGCCCGTGGCCAAGAAAGAGAAGTCAAAATCTTCTTTTTTAGCACATTGGGCTATTTTAGTTTAATCTGATGCCCTTTGGGCTTTGCAATGTTCCAGGTACATTTCTTCACCTCATGGAGCACATGTCTGGGGACTGCCATGTCTGGGTAACCTTTGGACTACCAATCTGTTCTTTTGAACCTTGATGATGTGATCATCTTTTCTGCTGTGGTAAAACAACATCTTGAGCAATTAGAAGAGGTGTTTGCCTGGCTACAGAAGCAAGGGCTTAAGGTTAAGCAGTCCATATGCTGATTCTTCCAACACCAAGTAAGTTACATGGGGTATGTGGTCTCCATCAATTGAGTTCTACTGATCCTGCAAAGATTGAATTGGTGAAGCAATGGAAGCCCATACCATCTTGCTGAGTTACAATCATTTCTCAGCTTAGTATTGGTGGTTTGTAGAGTGTTTTTCCAAGCTTGCATCCCCATTCACCACCTTGTAGGAAAATTTAGCAGACCCTGGTGGAAGGGAATGAGTCCTCTGGTCTCTCTTGCAACAGCGTGGCATGATGCATGATGCATTTCAGTCTTTGAAGAAAAGGCTCACCTCTGCTCCTGTTATGGCTTATACTGACTTCAAAAAGCCCTTCATTCTAGAAGTAGATGCTAGCCATTGGGTTTTAGGTCCAGTCCTTAACAAGAGCATGACTGGAAGGTTCGTCCCATTGCATTCACCAGCAGAAAATTAAGAACTATGGAGAGGAATATAGAGAATTATAGCTCCATGAAGCTTGAACTTCTTTCAGTGAAATGGGTGGTAACTGAAAAGTTTCAGGAATACTTGCTTGGGAATCGTTTTAATATACTTACTGATTACAATTCTTTGAATCATTTGCAGACTGCTAAGCTGGGGATAATTGAACAGTGGTGGATCTCACAACTAGCACCTTGAATTTTACCATCAAGTATCACCTAGGAAAAAGTAATGAAAATGCTGATGTGTTATCCCAGCAGTATCTCCGGTGTTATCCAGGTGGTGGCCCAAAGAATTTCCAGTTGCTTCTTCCAAAGTGTATGCAGGAGGAAGTTCTGCATAGTGATCATAATGACCTGGGGAATCAGGGCACAGAGAGAACACTTCAGCTTTTACAGAACCAATGTTTCTGGCCAAACATGACCCAAGATGCTGAATGATGGTGCCAACACTGTCAGAGATGTGTGCTAGTGAAGGCTGTCCAGCCCAAAGTGCGAGCCTTGGCCATTGATTTTACAGTCTTTTACAATCTGCATTCAAGTTATGGCAGAATGTTAAGAGAATGTTTTAATTCTTACTGACATTTTCACCAAATATTCTCAAGTTATCTGCACCAAAGACCAGAGGGCAAGTACTGTGGCCTGGGCATTGGTACATCTTTGGTTTCATCGGTTTTTCCCCCATCCCATATATGCTTTGACCAAGGGCAATATTTTGAGCGTATGCTGGTCCAGCAGTTGTGTCAGATGTACAGTTTGCAGAGCAGAAAAACACACCTTACCATCCTCATGAAAAGGACTAGATTGGCAGGTACACTGGCCAGAGTTCCTGAAGGCTTACAATCTGAGGTGGGGAGAGGAACCCACTCAGGGAGCAGAGCCAATTTTCTAACCACATCAGTTTATCCAAAGACTTGGACATCCTGTATTATGAAGAAGAGCCCCCGGAGACAGCAGAACCACCCAGCCCTCTGTAATGTTGTCAAGGTTTTTCAGAACACAAGTGCAGGAGAGGTGACAGCATAGTGAAACTCATTGTAGAGTTTATTTATGTACACTATTTACACTATATACCCACATGAAGCAGAGGTACAAAAATGGCATGCAGAGAGAGTAGTCAAAAACAAGCAGGGGTCGAGCAATCAACAAACAGAGTCAAGTAAGGGTAATCCAATAAGAGAAGTCGATATAAACCGAAACAGAAACAGAGTTAGAGCACAATAAACAAAACACAGGTAATACGCTCGGCGAGACTACACAAAGGAAAGTCAATTCTTCGTAAGGAACGAAGCACAAATGGCAGTTCTTTTAAGCACGGCATTACTCATTCCATGTAATGTGAAACACCTGTCTCCCCTTAACAGTACTAATGGCTGGGAGCAGGTGCTTGTGGGGACTGTAGTCCTCCATCGTTCGTGCCGAAAAGCAGAAGTGCGCGCTTCCATGCTGCGTGCAATGGAGATGTTCAAAGCGTGGCTGCTTCCCCAATGCACGCTGCACTTGCAACAACTGGCAGATTCCTGACAGAACCCCCTCCCAAAGGTGCTACTCCCAGAGCGCCAAAAGAAGCTCTCCCACGGGGGTCCTGGGCCTGTAGGAGCAGGCGTGTCACCAGGAACCCTTACACAGAACTTTCGTCTTCACAGGTACCCAGGGAATTGCATGGAGAATCCAGCAGGCTCAGAAAGATGTGCTGAGGCTTTTGCAGGCTCAGAGAGATGCGTTGAGGCTTTTGCAGGTTCAGAGAGATGCGCTGAGACTTTAGCTGGCTTTGAGAGGTGCGCTGTGACTTGAGCAGAGTCCGTGTCAGGAACTGGCTCTGTGACTTGAGCAGCATCCGTGACAGGAACTGGCTCTGTGACTTGAGTGGCGTCCGTGTCAGGAACTGGCTCTGTGACTTGAGCGGAGTCCGTGACAGGAACTGGCTCTGTGACTTTAGAGGTGTCCGTGACAGGAACTGGCTCTGCAATTGAGAGCAGAACAGACTCTCTGACTTGTGCTCTTGTCAGAACAAGCTTCGTGACTTGCGCTGGAGCCATGACAGGAGTGGACTCTGTTACTGGGGCTGGAGCCGTGACAGAAGCAGACTGTGTGGCTGAAGCTGGAGCCATGACAGGAGCAGACTCTGTGGCTGGAGCCGTGACAGGAGCGGACTCCGTGACTGGGGCTAGAGCTGTGACAGGAGCGGACTGTGTGGCTGGACCTGGAGTCGTGACAGGAGCAGACTCTGTGGCTGGAGCCATGACAGGAACTGGCTCTCTGATGTGTGCTTGCAATTGAACAAGCTCTGTGACTTGGGCTCTCACAGGAACAGGAGGTGCAATCAAGAGCAGAACAGGCTCTCTGACTTGTCCTCGCACTTGAACTAGCTCTGTGACTTACTAGCTCTCACAGGAACAGGCTCTGGAACATGTATTGGGACTGTGACCTGTACAGGAACAGGCTCTGTGAAGAGTATGGGAACAGTGATGAGTGCAGAAACGGGCTCTCTGACGTGTGCTCTCGTCAGAATAAGCTCCGTGACCCGTGCTCTTGCTGGAGCAGGCATAGGTTCCATTACTTTTACAGTCTCTATGATATTTACAGGGATGTGTTTAGCAACTCGAGCCAGAACAGGTGCTTTAGCCCGTACTGGAACATTGACGAGCTCTGGAACAGTCTCTGTGGCCATAAAGTGGACAGTTTCTGTGGCCATAGAGTGAACAGGCTCCTCATGAGCGACTTTGGCTGAAACAGGAGTGGCCTCAGGGAGAGCTACTGTGACGAGCATAGCTTCTGACCCTTGTGGCAATCCATGTTTGAGTTCTGGCGGAGAAATGGTCACAGGCTCTGGCGAAGGAGATGTCCCCGGTTCTGTATTGGACTCTGATGTAGACTTGGACTCAGACTTGGACTTGAGCTTTGACCTCCATCTGGACCTGGACTTGGGCTTTGAGATGGGTTCCAGAGCAGTAGCCTCCGTGTCAGCCTCCTCTTTTGCCACTGAAGGGGGCTCTGGAGCGGTTGCCTCCCTTTTCACCACTGGAAGGGTCCCTGGAGCAGTAGCCTCCCTTTTAGCCTTTGGAGGGGACTCTGGAGCGGTTGCCTCCTTTTTGCCACTGAAGGGAGCTCTGGAGCAGTTGCCTCCCTTTTTAGCCATTGGAGGGAGCTCTGGAGCGGTTGCCTCCTTTTTGCCACTGGAGGGGATTCTGGAGCGGTCCTCGTCACTGCCTTTACCTGGGTTAGTTCGCTGGAGCAGCTCCTCAGCATAATGAGCCCCCACCAAAAAATTTTTCTTGGGGTTGTTTCCTCTGCCAGGATTCACTTTTTGCCTCATAAAACACCTTGAGTGAGTCCCCGAAGTCTTTGGGGTTCTGTAGGCACAGGTGCACCATGCCAATGAGGCTCTCAGTGTATATGCATGCAGGGCCAGTTAACCAGTAAATCATGCCGTGTACCCAAATGTCATCGGCAGGTTTAGGCTCCAACAAGTCCTCAAAAAACAGCCTACACTGAAGCAAGAAGCCGTTAGGGGGGAACTCCACTCCATCACATGGTGTCCAAATCATACTGCTGCCGAAAGCATGGGGTGATGTGTATACATCCATTCTCCAATTCTCCCCCTGCGTTCCTGGTCCAGCAAAGCCTTCTGTAATGTTGTCGGGGTTTTCAGAACACAAGTGCAGGAGAGGTGACAGCATGTAGAGTTTATTTATGTACACTATTTACACTATATATACACATGGAGCAGAGGTACAAAAACAGAATGCAGAGAGAGTAGTCAAAAACAAGCAGGGGTCGAGCGATCAACAAACAGTTGAGTCCAGTAAGGGTAATCCAGTAAGAGAAGATAAAAAAAGAAACAGGGCCAGAGCACAGTAAACAAAACACATAATATGCTCGGCGGGACTACACAAAGGAAAGTCAATGCTTCACGAGGACGAAGCACAAATGGCAGTTCTTTTAAGCATGACATTACTCAGTCCATGTAATGTGAAACACCTGTCTCCCCTTAACAGTCCTAATGGCTGGGAGCAGGTGCTTGTGGGGACTGTAGTCCTCCATCGTTCGTGCCGAAAAGCGGAAGTGCTTGCTTCCGCGCCGCGCACCAAGGAAATGATCACAGCGCGGCTGCTTCCCCAATGCACGCCGCACTTGCAACAAGGGGCAAATTCCTGACAGCCTCCTACCCCTGGTGAAGTGGGTGCCATACCTGAGCAAATGCCTCTACCCCGTATTACTCAGCTAGATCCACTGCAGGCCAGCATTGGAAACTTTACTGACTCCCAAGGTACAGATGGCTTTGTAATTTCTTATTTTTATTCATATATTTATTGACCAACCAAAGCAACACAACTTCAAAAACTATTTAATAAAAATTATAAAAAAACATTCTATCCTATGTTTGTACATTTCTTAAGACAGATCTCCCCTTGCTCACATAACCAAACTGCACTGATCTACCTTAAGGGGTGGCATAGGCTGTTATGCCACAGGGGGTGCTATATTTGTTTATGTATTATTATTATTATTTATTTATTTATTTATTTATTTATTTATTTTTATTATTATTATTATTATTATTATTATTATTATTATGGTAGCAGTTACAGCTGAATTTTCAGTTAAAGCAATCCTGAATGCCCATGTGCTGCAACAATGTCTTCTGCCCCCCTATATCTTGTGTCCTTGCGTCAGAGTGGCACCCTTCGCCTTGCTTCACCTTCCACACTAATCAAACTCTAATTTGGTTTAATCAAGGTTTTATGTAAAGTAGGACAAAGGTACAGAAAGGTTTGCATTAGATGATTTACCTGACGGAAGCAAATAAGCAGCTCCGTTCATCACCAAATGGAAAAAGGCATGGCACCCTTCTCTGTACCCATTCTTATTGATCCTGTTTTGAATAGTTTGAGTTCTGGTAATTCTGATTTGGTAATTCTTATCCTTGCTGCTCTTTCTCACCTTTTTCTTGAATTACACACAACTATTCTGCCCAGTCTGCGGCTGGTGTTCCTGGGCTGCTTGTATGTTGTGTAGTTACAGAAGTCTTTCTTCTTTGATTTTTTTTTTCAAGTTTCTTTGCAAACATGATGCTAGCCCTTTTCTTGTCTTAATTATTTTCTTTCCTTTTAGTCATTTTTGCAATCATTTTTGACCAGCTGGTTCAAGGTAATTTCTTCCCTATTCCACAATGTATCACATATCAAAATAAACAACAAAACATACTTCTTTTTCCTGATACTAGACAATTTCCAATATGCAATTATGATGTATCTCTTTTACTTGCATTTTCTCGTGAAATACATGTACAAACATAACGACTTCATAAGACAAAATCATTTTACTTCCTCAATAAAAAGGCTAATATAAAAATATGCAAGTATTATCATATCAAATGATGGAAGATCTGAAAATATACTTTTCTTGAAAAATATAACAATAAAAAAAATAATAAAAATAAACCAGGATACAGCATGTATGGCTTTTTAAACGTAATATATTATTTTGTAGAATATTTTGCCTAAAACGGGTGCTTGAAGTATCTTTCTTTAATATAAATACTACTTGCTTTGACATTTCATAATGCAGTAAAAGTCATACATTTGTAAGTGCAGCCAATAATTGTGCCAATAATTTTTGGGGTCCCTGTATATTATTAACAGTATAACAGAACCTGAAAGGCTAAAATCTGAAGTAGTCCGGAGTACTGAAAAAGAAATACTCAATTAGATGTGTATTAAGTGAGGTGAAAAGAAAATTGTTTGACAGTTTTCAGAGGAAAGAAAATTACATATCTGATGTATCAAGGTGACCGTGGACACCAAGCACATCAAACAAGGAAACTGCTTTTCTTATGCAAAGAAAAGTGTCTCCATAACCTTTAGCCAGAATGCGTCAATGCGCCTGGTGTCATGTTGGAAAAGCAGGAGGGCAAGTGAGTGTCATTGGAAGCCCAATGATGGCATGGTAGGGATTATACAGTATACTGCAGCTTCATTCATACAAGACTGATTATCTGAATATCTGTCACTTAATGCTTGATCTAATTATGTGTAACCCACACCTAACCCAGTATGATTAAATACTACTGCACACCTGCACTTTATAAAACTGTATCAGACATTTTATGGAACAGTAATTGTATTGCTGCTACCCTAGAAATAATTTACAGTTTACAGTCCATGTTTCGTGTATTTATTGTCCTGTGTATTTATTGTTTTGTTCTGTGTATTTTTTAAACCATTAAAAAACCATTAAACCATTAACCATGTGATTGTGGCATACCTTGAACCAAGCAAGGTATGAATTATTCCTCTGCATTTAACCCATCCAAGCAGTGAACACACACAAGTGAGAAGCACACATACCCAGAGCAGCTCTATGCTGCAGTGCCCCGGGGAGCAGTTGGGGTTAGGTGCCTTGCTCAAGTGCACTTCAGCTGTGGATCCAGAGGGAAGGGAAAGTGTTTCACACATTTTTCCTGCAAGTCAGGCCTTTCGGTCCCAAACCCGCTTCTCTAGCCTTTAGGCCACGAGAACCCCTTTATTTATTTATTATCCTCCACTTTTCTCTCACTGTCGTGCACTTTAGTAGAAAGGGGTGGTAAGTAGTAAGGGGTAGTCTTTAGTGGTAATCTTAGGTAAATGCTGTACCATGGTCCTAGAGAAATGGCATTTTGTTCCAATGTATAGAAGTTATATAGAGGAATGAATAATAAAAGCTGTCAGACAACACCAACAGGAGAGGACACAAATGCAGATCCGATTCTTTATCAAGCAGAAGTACCAAAGAACAGTGATACAATATCGTAGTCAGAAAACAGGCAGAGGTCAATCGATCTGGCAAACAGTACAAAACAGGGTAGGCAAGGTCATAAATGTTAAAGCTAGCAAAGATCATAAACAGAGGAGTAAACACAACAGGAACCACTCAGCAGATAGTGAGAACAGGCAAACTATTGCTTCGCAGGGAGCATGAGTGAGAGTGCATGTATACATAGTCTGTGAGGAGGATGTGGTGTAAATTGGCTGCAGCTGCAACCAATTAGAACTCCGGGGAAGGAGCCCTAGTGCCTGAGTGTTCCTGGGCGTTGGAGTCTAGGTCAGAGGCAGGCCTGACAAAAACCCTCTTGACTTAATGGCAATTATTGTAGGATTTTACATATAAATCCATTTGTATATATTCTTGAATTTATTTGTGATAAATAAGGCCCAGAGACGGTTTAGCTTATAATTTCAGCTTTCTTCTAATAAACTACTTCAACACTTTAGCTCTTTTCCTGACACTTAATAAGGAGGAAAATTTCCTTTTACATACTACAAAAGAACTACAATCAGCCACAATTTAGCTGTTTCATCAATGATTTTTTTCAAAATACTGATTATGTAAATGCATTTCTATCAATGTTGACTCAGTGTGTTGTCTTTTATCATATACACACTCTGCATCTGCTTCTCAAAATCATATTTCTAAAGGCTTTTCTGGTTTCTTTGTTTTCCATTTTGTGGTGTGTAATTTTTATTATTTGATCATCATCAGATGACATTGGAGTTACATTGGGTATAAAAAAAAGTCTACACGATCCTGTTAAAATGTTTGATAAGCAACAAAATTCAAGTAAAAAATAGAAATGCTTTAGGGGAAAAAAAGAAAAATGAAACACAAAGATAAATTGCATAGGTATGCACACCCCTTAACTAAATACATTTTGCTTGTAATATAGCACTCTGTGTTTTTCAATAAGAGTCTCCCAACATAGCACATCTTAATTTTATACCACTTTTCCTTGCAAAATGCTCCAGATCTATCACATTGGGATACCCGGAAGCTCTTGTACACAGTCTTACCAAGTCATTCCACAGGTTTTACATATGATTTAGTCAGGACATTCCAAAATGTTGCTCTGAAGCCATTCCTTTGTTGACTTGGATTTGTGAGATATGGGGTTATTTGGGTGATAAGTGGTCCTCTTTTTACCCGAACCATTAATCCAATCATCCATTCATCCATTTTCTCTGCCACTTATCCGTTATGGTTCATGGGGGTAGCTGGATCCATTCCCCGCTGACTTCAGGCATGAGGTGGGTTACACCCTGGACAGGTCACCAATCTGTCACTAACACATTCAGACTCACCTTCACACCTATGGGCAATTTAGAGTAGCCTGTTGACCTAATCTGCATGTCTTTGGAATGTGGGAGGAAACTGGGGCACCTGGAGGTTACCCACGCAAGCATGGGAAGAACATGAAAACTCATTTACATTAACATTACATTTATAGCCTTTGGTAGACATCCTTACATGAATGACTAACATAAGTGCTTTGAAGTCTCTATCAGTAAATACATTCTGATACAGGTTCATTAGAATACCATCAGTCTAAAAACTCTGTTGGCAGGTAATACAGAAGAAATCAAGCAGAAAGCTTTTTCTTTTTAATGTAAGAATAAATACTGGAAGTGCTAGTCCAAGTGCTTCCAAAAGAGGTAGGTCTTAGTCACTGTTTGAAGACATCCAGTGTCTCAGCTGTTCAAACATCTAGGGGAAGTTGATGTCTTCCTTGAACCATGAGAGATGGTGGAAGCAGTCGAGCAGTGCTGGAGGATTGGGGGGAGTGCGGTGCAATGTGAGGTGTGAGAAGTGCTTGGAGAGAAAAGGGTGCTGGTCCATTTTTGGCTTTGTAGGCAAGCTTCAGTGTTTTGAATCTAATGCGGGCAGCTACGGGAAGCCATTGGAGAGAGTGTAGCAATGGGGTGGTGTGATAGAACTTGGGAAGGTTGAAAAGGAGTCATGCAGCTGCATTCTGGATCAGTTGCAGAGGTTGTACGGTGCTCATATGCAGACCTGCTAGGAGTGAGTTACAGAAGTCTAGTCTCGAGATGACAAGGAACTGAACAAGTACCTGAGTGGCCTGTGTGGTAAGAAATGGATGAATTCTTCTGATGTTGAAGAGGAGAAATTAACATGAGTGAGAAAGATTAGCAATATAAGAGGAAACTGATTGTCTGAACTAATTGACTGAACTAATAAGACTGAACTAATTGTCATGGTTATCCCAAGGTAACTTCCAAACAGAAAAGACCCCAGTTGACCTGGAGCCTTCTTGCTGTGAAATGAGAGTTGTCCCAAACATCTCTGAGGATTATGCTAAAAAATTCTATCGTGGCCTTATCAGATCAAAACAAATATCTGTCTAAATAATGTCTAATGTCTAAAAATTAAATCTAAATCTAAATGTTTAAATCTAAATGTTAAATCTATATCTAAATGTTAAATGTTATATCTAAATATTAAATCTAAATCTAAATGTTAAATCTAAATTTTAAGTCTAGATATAAATGCTACGTTATATCGTTAAATCTAAATCTAAATGTTAAATGTTGAATCTAAATACTAAATCTATATCTAAATGTTAAATCTATATCTAAATGTTAAATGTTATAGCTAAATGTTGAATGTTAAATCTAAATGTTACATCTAAATCTAAAAGTTAAATCTAAATCTAAATGTTAAATCTATATCTAAATGTTGCACTCTAATCATTTAGAGGGTATGCTAATTGACCACGCCCCTGTGATTACTATTGGTTTTCACTTAGAAATGGGTGGTACCAATAAACACACACTGTGATGCCCCATCCCTTCCACAATTTAGAATGTTTCAAGCTGCTGGTGTTTCTTGGACACAGTCCTGGCGAGCACAGTCAACATAAAGGCCATGATGAATGTTTTCTCCATTAGTGAGCTAGAAAGAGCTGTTGCTGCTGGTGTTTGGGCCACTTTGAACAATGCTCTACCTCCAGCAACGATGTCCTCAAATGTTGGTAAGATAACAATAGGCTAATGACTGGTTAACTAGCTAGCTCCTCAGTCCAGAGTCAAGGCTAATTAACTAGCTAGCTAGCAAGAATAACTACAAAACCTAATTTTTTGACTGGAAGTGTTATGTAGTCAAATAGTCAAAACAATTTTGAATGTTTACATAAAAATGGTTACAATGTTTATGAAAAATGGAAACGAGGCCTGGATACTAAGCTAAAGCCACGGGGATCAAGCGGCTGAAGCACATCTCTGCCCCGGCCAGCACTATTTCTTGACCCACGCTGTGACGTGCTACTGGCATGGAGGCGAGGCCTGGATGCTAAGATAAAGCCCAGGGCAATAAAAACTGTTGTGTCCTAATATTTGAAGATGTTGTATGTAACAGAGCATATCTCAAACTCCGTTAGCTTCCATGACCAGTCAAAGCTCTCTGACAAAGCTAGATGGTCAGCTAATGCTAACATAATGTCCACAACGATAAATTTAGCTAAAACATGTAGTTTGACATAGGTGGTTTGCTAGCCTACATTATCTGAACTGACCATAACATTGGATTAATAAGCAATTCATGTGATCTTAATAAATTTATTACCCACCATGCACTGAGCTGAGCTCCTGTAAGCACTAATATTACCGAGGAAAGATCTTTCATCATTTCAAGTCAAGTTTGTTTATTTAGCATGTCATCATACACATATATCATTAAAGAGATAAAATTAGTATAAAATAATAAAGGTAATAAAGGTATAATAAAGGTAATAAAAAACAAAAAGTAAGATTTAAAGGGGACGAGCCATAGACTTTTCAATTTTTTTACATTACTCCTTGAGATGCTTTTGTAAAGTTTTCAATTTTTTATATTGTAATAACGCTGTGGTTCTTTTTCCCATGGAACTTGTTTTTCACATTTAAATTTAAATACGTATATATCTTCTATTTACATGTTCATAAAAGCTATTTACATATTCAAATTTAACAGCATATTTAATATTTGTTTAAGAGCATTAGCTTATGTCACATTGCAGCCATTTTGATGTCATTACACCAAGTGTCAAGTGGCTTTTATTGTCATTTCAACCATATACATGTAATACAGTGTACAGTGAGACGAGACAGCGTTTC
>JAQQZX010189862.1:0-18583 GCA_030068355.1 Notoglanidium maculatum
TCCTCAATAAATAAATGACCAAGTATAATATTTTCATCTCATTTGTTTGACTGGGTTCTCTTTATCTACTTTTAGGTGAAAATCTGATGATGCGTTAGGTCATATTTATGCAGAAATATAGAAAATTCTAAAGGGTTCACAAACTTTCAAGCACAACTGTATTCTCTGCACTGCTCACTGTTATGAGCTACATCTCAAACCACAATAACTAAAAAGCACATGGTACAGAGGTAGCTTGCTATTTTGACACAGTACTTGGTACCGCAGTATGATGTATGTAGTACGCCAACGGAATAAAGACTGCTTTGTATGTTTAACAGGAAGGTGTTCAACCAAAGATAGGGCACTCCATTTCCAAATAACCACTCTTAACGAACATGTTGAGCAGAAAAGCATTTCAGAACACGCAAGATGCTGAACAACCATTTTATGTCAAATGACCTAACCGCTGTAATACTGAGTGATACCGTTTGCATCATTTCTGAAGGGTTTAAATGTAAATAGATGTCTTGCTGTGTCGTAAGCAAAAACGCTGTACTTGCTCTTAGCTAGTCTGTTCATTCAATCTGCACAAATCTTTCCGTCATCTGTCCTTTTGTGTAATTTGTACCTTGACTGGACAACGTGTGCATGCTTTATTTACTTCTAGTGTCTCCTCCAAAAGCATTTTTGAAAAACCAATGACCAAGAAAGTAATTTATGTGTTTTTTTTTTATGATTGTCAACAATAACCTGTGTGAAGCTACAGTCTGGGCTAGAATCAGCTCCAGCCTCTGCTTCTTATCATTCAATGCATTTTCTATTTGGTGGTGATGCTATTGCTCATTTGTTAACAGTGAATAAGATGGCGGAGCCTTCTTTTTTATGTGTTTTTTCTTTTGAAAGAGAAGCCCTGCTACTCCATTTATACCGGTCAGCCCTGCTAATGTAAATAACAATGCTAGCTATTGTTGTGTGTTTCAATGATCTAAAATCCTGGATATTGTTTTCTCAAAGCAATAGCCAGTATGGACTGAGATGCAACCTGGCCATGGCACACACACACACTTCAGTCTGAATGGCTGCTAATTATGCACTGAGATTTGTAGACATTGTCTCTATTGTGCTTTTTGTGAACATGCAAATGTGCGATTGTTTGCTGTGAATCTATTCAAAGGGGTGCCAGACATCATGAACATCTGTTTCCACTGGACAGGAGGAAACGCTTACAACCATGCTCTAGGTGAGCAAAACCGTGTTCAACAGGCATGGGTGGTTAGTGCCATTGGTGGTAGATGGACTGTGTCATGTTAATTTGCTCGTAGGTGTGAATTTGTGTGCATGAAGCACCATCCAGGGTGGGGGGGGGGTTCCTAATTGATGTAAATGTCCTAAAAATTTGGAATTGTTAAATGAGGTCCATTTGTTTCTAAACTGAAAATATGTCAGTTTTTTATGAGGCTCAAAAACTGCTACAGAAATAAATGACCTTGTGTACATTTACTGATTGACCATCAGCTAGCTTGCTTTTGTATTTTTCTATAGAAACATCCAGACAAACATTTTCATTGCTCGGGTTGCAGGCAGCCGGTGTTTTGGTCAGTTCTGTGCTGCACGATCACCTAATTCAGTTTAGGTTTCGGGTAGTCTTGGAAAGGCTTTCTAAGGCTTTGTTTTGGATTAGCTTGGGTTAATTGTCTGCTTGATGCATTTCTGGCACAACAACACAGCTCAAAGTGGTATCTCCTTGTGTTGCTAGGCAACTGTGTGTCTCCATAGTAAATGTTTTAAACCATTAGAGATAGGTGCAGGATGGTTAAAAGGGGATCTGCTCGTTTGATATGAAAGGAGTGAAAGCTAGGGGCTGAAATGTGAGAAAGAGGACTTGCTGGATGAAAGAACATCAAACACTCTGTTAGGATGTAAACAGAAAAAAAAAAGTTAGACATCTATGGGAATGATTACATGCCATTATTGGTTTTACATCAGTATAAGTGTAAATGAGGTTAAAAGTTAAGTGTAGTATACAAAGTTGTCAGAGAAACAAGGTGTTTTATGCAAAAGCTATATAAGCAAAGTGCTTCTAAGGCTGTAAAGCTTCCATAAAGATTCCAGGCCATGTTGTAATCGCTGCAGATTTGTTGGCTGTAATGTTGGTTCTTGTTCCTTGAAATGTGACTGAAATCTGGTGTCTATGGTGGCACTAAGCTCATTAACACATTAGTTGAACCAGCTTGAGATGACATGTCACGTTATCCAGCTGGGGTTTTTTTTGCAGCTAACAAATGGCTTTAGGTGGATTCCTTTTTTTTTTTTTTTTTAACTATTGTAGAGTCAAGAACAGCACCACCACCAAAGGAAAATGCATTGAATAATCGGGAGAAGCCTCGGCTTTGGAACATCAGGGAAAGTCATGATTACACGTCCCCTTAGACATCATGTGCCTTGGGGCTAATTTGTTTAAACCAGCTTCACTCAGACATCATCAGCGGTGATGAAACGTCATCCGCAGTGACCGAGAAGGCACGTGTGAAAGGTAATAGCAGCTGTAATAAACACGAACAAGGTGGATACTTTGTCGATCACTGATTATTTTTTTCTAAGTGGCTTTGGAGGAGCCACCATCAGGAATCTGAGGCTACAGTGGGCACAGCCTCACCAAAACCAGACGGTTGAAAATTGCAACAGAACATGAGCATTAACGTGTTTGGCCTGTTTATTTGAACAGAATGCATCTCAGGGATATTTTCTTATACATATGTTATAAGATGTTTCACAGTGTTCTATTTATTATTTCGTATTGTTGATTTTGTTCTCAACATTGTCAACAAGAATGGAATACAGTATTCATCTTCTCCTTCAGAAATACAGGCAGCAATTAACTACAGCATCACAACACTGACGTTTTCTACCCCGTTCTATATACAAGTACACTATATCGGGACAGGCTCGCCAAAACCGGATAGCTGAATTTTGTTAAAAATTCCAACTGCAGCTTCAGATCCCTGATCTTAGCTGACAGGACAGGACCAGATCGCGATGTGGTTTTCAGCTGTTGCAGCCCATCTGCCTGCAGGTTTGATGTGTTCTGCATTCTGAGATGCTTTTCTGCTCACCATGCTTGTAAAGAGTGGTTACTGTAGTGGCTGAAACATGTCTCTCTCATCAACAAGGCGCTTCTGTCTGCACAACGGCTGCTCATTGGATGTTTTTTTTTGGTTTTCCCACCATTCTTTGTAAATCTGTATTTGATTTGAACATTATCTGAAACTCTTTGACTTGTACCTGTATGAGCTTATTCATTCTGCTGCTGCTACACAGCTGGCCGACTGTATGTATGAGCAGGGATACAGGTGTTCCTATGAATGTGGCCAGTGTGTGCATGACCCTTCCTGAAAGTGATTCGAGTGACTGGCTTGCAAGATGCATTTGCCCCATACTCAGACTTGAGCTGCTGCTGCGTGACTGGTTTAATGAGCATGTGTACAGGTGTATTTTAGGTGATGATCTCAGTACCTGGTCCATTCCCATTGAGCTGTGTGAAGTTATCCAACATGAAGCTGAAGAAACTGGAAAGCTTTTGGAAAACAGATTAGAGCTTCTATGAAACAATTTATGCCAAAATCAGAAATAATACATCTTATTTTTATGATGTTTATAATCATTTGTTTGGTATTATAAGCAGTTCAGAAACAGCACTGCAATGTTACATGCCAGTCTAAAACTGTCCTCTTGGAGTTGTTAATAGATATTCTGAAAACTGAGCTGTAACCTTAACATACTGTTAAGTACTAAAGTACTACTTGACTAGTAAAAACCAACAGTTGTGTGAACCCTATTTTAATGATTTGTTTTGATGTTACCTGTAACTGGTCCTGTTCTCCCGCATACTCTATGGACTGGAAGATGTTCCAAGTGTATCGTCTCCTGACTTCGAGCCGGGCAATGTAACGTCGGTACCAGCGCTGGATCAGTACGGCAGCTTTTAACGCTACATATATAGATACAGGAAATAATACAATATTATTGTTCAGTGATTAATAGAATCACTATTGTTACGGCTGTGTTGCGTGTTATTCTCCTATTTCTCCTAGGTACCACCTCTTTTGTGGGAAGTGATTGACTGCACCTGCGCGTAATGTGTTCATTTAGCCTTTGGGTGGATAAAAGGCAGGCGAAGTGCTCAGAAGGAGCCAGTGGGCCTGCCGGCAGCTTTTGGGCTGTGTGTGTGTGTAGATTGTGTGGGTGTGTGCGAGAGCTTTAATGCTCGTTCACAGTTTTAGGCTGTGTGAAGGTTGTAACCCTTGTCTTGCTAGTGATTCAGATTGTGTGTCTGCTAATGGTACTTTAAAAGGCCAGCCTGTGTTTGTAACTGCCTTACGTGCTTGTGTCTACCTAACGCTGACGTGGACTTGGTTTAATGGGGTTTTTTTTGTTGCTGTTCATTGTTATATGCCTAACCCGTTTTGTCTCTTTACTTGTACAGCAGTTTTGGTTATTTGATTTTTTTCCCCCTTCTCTACAATTAATAAACGATCGAATTGGCAATACAATTCTGTTTCCCTGCTCCTTAATCACTGCTGGGGTCAGTTTTAATTTGTTACCTCCCCTGTCCCCTGGACACATTCCTCCGGGGACGTAACAACTATTCACAAGAAATCTAATTAAACTTGATGAAGGACTGTTGTGGTGTAAAATGGATCGGCTCACACGAACCATAAAACCTTACAAACCTAAAATTGTGTCGGAAACCACATTGAAACCACAATTGCGAGACAAAAAGTGCAAACCACTGACAGTGCACTTCCTACCACAATATCAGCACAGAACTACTCTAAACAGACTGTGTTCCTACTTCCAGAAGATCAGTCGAACGCTTTTAATGCAGTTAACATAAGGACACTTAAATCTTTCAAAACATGCTGGAGTGCAGTGGCGCCGCTAAAAATAGGCAAAGCCTCTGGAGATTGGCATCATGGCTGCTAATTAAAGATATGCTGAAAGAGTTGCTGAGAGTGCAGGAAGGGGTAAAGAACATGGGGGAAAGAGGTGGAACAGCTGTCATTAACAACTTGGGCAAACACAACAAGTCAAGGTGGGCTCATTGGTTTTCTCCACCAGTGTACATTCAGTGAACTGATTCTCCATGATATCTGCTGTAATAAATTAAGGTTAATTTAAATTAATACTAAGTTTAACCCTCTATTCTATTCTAGGTGTACAGTACTGATCGGGTCATGGTATTGTTTATTTTATTTTTATTTATTCATTATTGATTTTTATTTTACAGGTATTCAGAATGATTTTTGGGGGCATAGTAAAGGTTTTTGAGAGGAAACCCCACACAGTGGAGGAATTGAAGGAGATCATCTTGCAAGTATTTATGATGATGATGGACATTGCTAACCGGAATACATGTGTTACTACTAAGAGACACCTAAGAAACTAAACTTGACCCGATCGGTACTGTGTACCAAATTTTGTCCCACCCTGTATACACACACACACACACACCATCCACTTTAATAGGAAAACATGCTCATTTATGCAGTTGGTAGCTCAATTCATAAAATCATGCAGATACAGGTCATGTTCACATCTAGCATGTGATCTCCGTGACTTTAACCGTGGCATGGTTGTTGGTGCCAGATGGGCTGGTTTGAGGATTTCAGAAACTGCTGATCTCATGGGATTTTCACACACACAATAGTCTCTAGACGTGACACAGGATGTTTTTATTTTTTGTACAATTCTGAGGGTCTGCAGGCTGAAACACCTTGCTGATGGAGATCAGAGGAGAATGACCAGACTGGCCAGAGTTGACATGAAGTCTATACTAACTCAAATATTCAATATTTACATCTGTGGTGACTCAGAACACACAACACATCAAACCTCTAGGTGGATGGGCTACGACAGCAGAAGACCTCATCAAGTTCTCCTCCTGTCAGTCAAGAACAGGAATCTGAGGCTATTATGAGCACAGGCTCACCCAAATTGGACAGCTGAAGACTGGTGATTTCCCCCCCCTAATCTTCAACTGGCCCGTTTCAATGAGTCTGTGCCCATGATAGCCTCAGATGTTTGTTCTTGGCTGACATGAGTGAAACCCAACGTGCTCTTCTGCTGTTATAGATCATCCACCTGAAGGCTCTATGTCTTGTGCATGCTGAAATGCTTTTCTGCTCACCACAGTTGTAAAGAGTGATTATTTGAGTTACAGTATCCTTCTGGCAGCTCAATCCAATCTTCTGACCTCTCTAGTCAACGAGGCATTTCCATCCACAGAACTGTTTCTCACTCGGCGTTTCTTCCCCCGCATCATTCTGTGTAATCTCTAATGACTATTGTGTGTGAAAATCCCAGCAGTTTCTGAAGTACTAAGACCAGGCCATCAGGAACCCACAACCATGCCACAGTTAAAATCACAGAGATCACACTTTCCCCATTCTGATGTTTGATGTGAACAATACCTGAAGCTCTTGGCCTGCATCTGCATGATTTTATGCCTTGTGCTGCTTCCACATAATTGGCTGATTGGATAACTGTATAAATGAGCAGGTGTTCCTAATAAAATGGATGGTGTGTATGAGTATGTTGTTACATAAGTGTGTACACCCTTTAACACTTTGTTGAAGCGCCTTTTGATTATATTATACCACTCAATCTTTTTGGGTAAAAGTATTTTAATGTGGCACATCTTAGCAATATTTTCCCCACACTTTCTTTAAAAAACATTCTAGACCTATCAAATTGTGAGGGCATTTCCTGTACACAGTTGGATTCAGGTCTGCGCTCTGGCTAGGCCATTCAAAAGCATTCATCTTTTGGTTAAGTCATTCCTTTGTTGATTGGGATGGATGCTTTGGATCATTGTCATGCTGAAAGGTGAAATTCCTTTTCATGTTCAGATTTATATCAGATGCCTGAAGGCTTTGCACTAAAATCAACTGGAATTTGCAGCAGTTCATGATTCCCTCCACCTTGATAAAAGTCTCAGTTCTAAGTGAAGAAAAGCAGCTGTAAAACATGATGCTGCCACCACCATGCTTCACTTTAGGTATGGTATTCTGTTGGTGCTGTGCTTTTTTGCACCAAACATATCTTTTGGAATTATGGAATTATTATACTTTTTGGAATTATCAGAATGTAACACATTTTGCCACATGGTTTGAGGTGAATGAGGACCCTTTGGGGCTCCATTTTCTCCACTTGTTGATGATGGGCTTCACAGTGTTCCATGGTACAGCTAATGTTTTGGAAATTCATTTATACCCCTCTTCCATTAGAAATCTTTTGACAAGTGAGATAAAGTGACAAGTGAGATACCATAAAGGCTTTGTAAGCTCTTTGTGGACCATGGCTTCAACAGTTAAATAAAACAAAGAAGGTTTCAAGAAAATCCAACAAAAACAGCTGGTCAATATTTGCGGTTAATCAGAATAATTTCATTGATGACAGCTGTATGATTATTACTTTTGAACATGAGATTGAATGTGATTGGTTAATTCTGAACAGATTCATCCCTAATTATAAAAGGGTGTGCACACTTATTCAACAAGGTTGTTGTTTTTTTATTTTAAAGGGTTTTTTATTTTCTATTTTTGAGCCATTGAGTCATTTTGAGCTTTCAGTGACTCCTGAAATTGGCAAGAGAGCGTGAGATATAGCTGGCAGAGCTTGGCACACTCCACCATACCGCAAAGTATGAAAAAGTGAGGACCGAATACATGTGCACCTGGAGCTTCGCTAAAATTCCTGTGGAGTCTTCATCCACACCCTAACACACCAGGGTTCTTCAGTGGTGCTGGAACCTGGGATCGAGGAAGACAGACTCAGATCAAGTCCCTCACCTTCCTCCACCAAACCTAACACCAAGCGCTCCTTGACCTGCGCAGCTGCATTTCAAAGCACTCAAGCAGGAGCAGGCCGAGAGCTGGTGAGGACGCAACAAGCTGCTTCAGCTAAGCTCATCCCCGGGGGCCTTCCTAAAGCTCTTTAAGCGTACAGTACCTACATGGGAATGGCTGGAGTAGGATCAGGCCCTGTGAGTCCTCCCCTTGCTATCGGTTGAAGCCCAGCGTGCCACCCAGCAGCTGCCGCCACAGACACAATTGGTGTTTTCCAAGAAGGCAGTCCTGCAGCATGTCGGCCGTACAGCTGAGGAGCACCGCCAATGGTTCCGGACGTTACTGCTCCCCAAGGAGCCCCTTCACCTATCTTCAGCAGCTGAGAGACTCCTGTCGCCAGTGGTTGATAGCAGAGGAGTGAGACACGGAACAGAACATCGAGCTGGTGGTTCTGAAGCAATTTGTTGCTTGACTCCTGAAGGAAGTGAGTCTGGTGACACCAACCTGCATCCCTGGACAAATCTGTGCAGTTGGCAAAGGATCCCTGGACAGTGGCTCTTGGTCCAGACGTCCCTGTTCATTCTCACTCTCTCTCTTATATCCCTTTTTATGTATTTTTATCTGTGAAATTTAGGCAGCTATAAAAGTACATATTTTAGCTACATAATAATAACACAGCTCTTTACAGGGGTTCAGGGGTGGATTCTCTGGTTGGTCTTATAGGTGGAACGTTCTACTGATGTGCACAGAAATTACAGATACGTTATTTATCTACAGAATTAAATATCCTCTTCCTTGCAGAACTCAAAGCAACTAATACCGAGACCTACTGGCAAACAATTACAGGTGCTCTCAAAGGTCTGTAAACTTTTTTATTTATGTTTATTTAAATGTTGACCGTATGCAAAAATGTTCATTAAATGTTCATTTTACTTGATTGTGTCATTCTTGCATAGAACAAAATGTCCGTGTTTTCTCACTGCACCAGTAGTGTATAACACATAACTGGAATTATACTGATTTGTCTGGTAAACTGCATCATTCTCGAACTCTGTAACCAGTGCCAAAAATTCCTAGTTGAAATGCTGATATATATATAGCATATTTAATTTGTTAATGAAGGTTCTGCTGTTTATCAAAAGCCAACGGACTATGTAAATAATTTCCTGCACATTTAAGGTCATAGCAAAGGAACGATCCAACTAGAGTTTAGATTTTATGACATTAAATCAACTCATAAACTCAGAGAATGAACCCAGAGACCTACATTTTCGATGAGCTTGTAACACTTAAGCTATACTCACTGCACCATGAGATGTTGATCTCTTCTAATGATTATGATGCTTATCCTAAACACAAGAGTGTCAGCTTGAGGAAAACCCTTCACATGGTATTGTACTGCATTTCTGAAAACTACAGACTTTCCTCAACTGAGATAATTTCTCTTTTGCATGTATCTCAACCACAAATAGAATACTTGCATTTTAAAGTCTGGTTTCCTCAAAAAGTGGAAAGGGAGAAAACATTCATTTAAAAATTTCAGTCCAACAGCAGCACAGGAACGTCATGGACATTTTGACAGCTGATTTCTGATTAAAAATTGAACTTATCTGGCTTATTCAAACTAATTGATCAAATCATGAGAGTCACTGTGTGAGGAAATCACACTTTACCAGCAATATCTTCAGACTGACACAGTAAAACTGCCTGGATTTCCCCAACCCCAATTTTCTCTCTGACTCGATTTTGGTCAACCCGAGAGGATGAGGGTTAAAATGTGTTTCCTCTGAAACATGTGAAGCCGGCCAACCACATCTTTTTGAACTGTTGCTCATGCTGTATCTCACCCAATCATAGGCAAGCGCTATCTACCCTATTCCACATACATGAGCTCATGGATGCAGGAAGATCATGCATGCAAGATTAAAAAGTAAATAAAAAGCCAGGTGCTTACTCAGTACTGGGCTGGGCAGCTTGATCATCAAATCTGTGTGAGGAGCAAGAGGAGGAAGTGAACACAAAAGCTCTTAATTTGTTTGATTATAGTACATTTGAGCTACTCCAGTCACTGGCATAAAGTGAGCTGCAAAGTGCACTAGATGATGAAGGCAAATTAAGATGCATCTTAATACGTTTACTATACTTATACTGTACATATGCAAAGATACCAATTATTTCTTTAAGTGTGGTATAAAGGACCTAATGAAGGTCTTGGTTGTTACTTCCTAAAATACAAGACAATATCCACTTACCGATTTCTGACGGGCTTCCTTGGTTCTCAGTGGCTACTGAGGCGCCACAACCCATAATGGCAACATGAATGTTTTCTGCCTGATCAATGTGTCTTTGTGATTGCAAACCTAGGAAAATGTAAACAAGAATTGTTTAATAGTTATGAATAGGTAAGCAGTTGTTCTTATACCACAGCACTCTTAATTCTGATTTATTTATTTTTTGTTATTAACAGCAGTTCTGACCGTAGTTCCAGTTGCAAGGCAAATCACAGGTTTATAGTAATGTGTTTGTTTTAATACCAGCTGTTTCACCCCATCACTGGTTACTTCCTTAGACCAGCACACCCATCCTATTTTATTCCTTTCTTACTGATTTTAAAAGGCCAATATGTTCTGATAGGCACAATACACCAAATGAGAGAGTGTATATAAAAATGTGCAAATGAAAGCATTGTGTCATTATCACTGTTCAGACATGTGATTCATAATGGACTTTATGCTGTATCGTGTTTGCTTTTCAAAGGACCCTTGACTGGCTTTATAAGTGGCTTACATTCATCAGATTCTCAGACAAAGCTGCAAGATGCATAAAGGTAGAAAAGGCAAAAATGTAGACCAGTTCCTATCTCAGAATACTAAATCAAGTGCTTCGTGCTATGCATTTCTAATCAATGATCATATCTAACTGACATACTACCCATGCTACGCATGGCTAGAATTATGAGACTGAATGCTGCAAGTTGTTTGCATGCTTCAGGTACTTCTAGGTACTTTTCATCCACGATTTAATTAATAGTGTGGTTTCAGACATGCAGATGTTTCTGAAGTACCACTTTTGCAGGCTAGTTAACATGGAGAAGCAGGGGCTCATAAATAATATTGCTGTAAAAGTGGGTATAAATGTGAAGGCTGTGCAACATTCGACGCAACGGCACCAAAACTGGATAGTCAAATATCGGAAAAAGACCATGTGATATTTTCTGGAGTTTTTCCCCACTGTGTAGCCTCAGACTGCTGTTCTTGGCCAGCAGAAGTGCAGCCCGACAGGGTCTTCTTGCTGTCGTAGCCCATCCGCTTCAGTGTTATCTCTGGTTGTGACATGTTGATTTGTTTGGATAAAGTATAAGCACCTGGAATAGCCAGCTATACAAAAAGGTATGCAAAGACAAAGGCAAAATGTATGTGCTGACTGTGTGTCCAGTTCTGGTGCAAGATATAATGAAAAGGTTTTAATAAGGGAAAAGGAGATTATGGAGTAGAGAAGAAATGCATGAGCATCTCAGTGACCCTTTTCCTCAGAGAGAAAAAACAAGAAAAGGTGTCTTGTTTTTTCAATTCCCCCTTTTTTGGGCTAGTTTCCTGGTCTTTTGTGTGGTTTTTGAAATGTAGTTGGGCCGGAATGAAACCTGACAACCCTAGTTGCCAGCTTTTTATATGTGCGCCTCACTGACTGTTGACGGATAACACATCTACTGTAATCAAAAGTAAGCAAAGACAAACAAACTGGGTAACATCAATTGTAGGTGAAATTAAACTGAACAAAACATATTCTGTAATTGCATAATAATGCCCCAGGTCTGAGGATTGTGGCTTGATCCAGAACATTCTGCCAAGCTGGAGTGGCAGTTTACTGAGGGGGCGTGGCTAAAGGACTGACTCCAATTGACCAGTAGGCACGTGGTGTACTCCAGGAAAAAGACCACAATGATGACTTTGTCAAACGTCACTAAAACACGAGTATTAAATAAAGGATATAAAATCAATATAAATCAATATTAAGTTTGTATATGTCTACTTAGTTTGTTTACTTAATGATGATTGCCGGTTTTTAAAGTAAAAAAAAGAAAAGAAAAAAACAATCATTTACATTAAAAATTAAACTGTTCATGCGTAAGAATAGCATGTTGTAAGAGGATAAAACGTTGCATCTGAATTTAAAAAAATATTCAATGTGTACATAAACAAAAAAAATGTTGACCTTTAGATCTAAAATATTTAATGTAGATGACCAAAATTATTATTGTCATTATTTGGGACTGTTTAGGACTGTTGCATGATGCAGCTTGTTTAGGAGGCGAAACTACACTCATAGTAAAAAATAATAATAACGAAAAATTATTAAAAAGCTGAGATATTCACTGAAGTCTGGTACATTTTTTATTATTATTATTAAATCCGGGACAGTTGTAAAGCTGTGTCAGAAGCAGTCTAGGCTGAAAGTGACAAACAGTTCAGAGAGCAACAGAAATCAAGGTAATGTTGTTCTTAAGTGATTTAGAGCTGATGTACATTTGATATAGGCTATATTCTCCTCAAACTGCCTTAATTTGCCTTTCCATATCCCCAGGATATGAAACAAGCAAAGCAATGAAATATCCATCACTCCTGCGAACTACTAAAACAGTCCAAATCTACGGACAGACAAGTTGAAGCATAAAAACACTTATCTCCTTTACGCTTTGGAGAGGCAGTGGTGTGGAGAACTGCAGGCTGCATTTCAAATTACTCCATGTTCCCTATGCAAGTACACTACATCATAAATTGAATAATCTCGACCTCCAAACCACTAAACAGCATGTCAAAACATGACGCCACATCCGGCGTACTGAGGTGTTTATTTTTTTTGTACACCGTTTGGTTTTTGACCGTACCGAACCCACAGTGTGTAGACCCTTTCAAGTGCACTATATATCATGTAAGACTCTGTTTGGGATTCTGCTCCAACTACAACAGGAACGGTTCCATGCTAGTGCACTTCAGTTCCGCTCAACACGACCTGGTTTTGAAACATTAGTCTGACATTCCTTTATAATATAATGCGACGACGGACGGAATAAATCGGAAGTAGGTTGAAAATCGATACATACCGTCTCCGGTGTGACGTACACGCTATAGCTGTGAACGAAAACGGAAACGCGGCAACTTGTGCAGCTGACAGAGAAGCGCGCGCCTGTTCAACCCCGAGGATTAAATGTGTGAGAAACATGCAGAAGCAGCTCGGCACTGGTTTATTAACGAACACACACACACACGCACGCACGCACACCGAGTGTGCTGAGCTACGAATACATTTTCTTTCTACTCTACAGACTCGCTCGTTTTTACTCGAGTCTTCAGAACCCCTTTAAAAGGTGCAATAGTTGATTTATTTTTCTTACTAATAATACGAATAAGTTGGGAAATATGTGGAACATGATGAAAGAAACCCTGGTTTAGGCTGGAGAACAATATTACAGGGCTGAGAATCGGTGTACGGCCCGGCATAAGTGTTTTGTTCACATAGGCCATGCATTTTATTGACACACCTTCACTGTGCACCCGGCTAACATGCTAATACCACAGCTTTGAGCCCATAAGATCTTATTATGAAGGGCTAAAAAGGACAGTAGTTGCACTTATTCTCACTGACTAGGTCACTTTTTTCTTTTAAGACGGTGTGCAACTGCGGGGAAAACCCAGTTACCTGCCCCGTTTAGCTCCATATAGTTATAACGGTCATTAGCCTAGTAGTCAAAAATGGGAACTAGAACAAGCACTAATAGGCTACCTTCACACCACAAGTCTCATTGCTCAATTCCAGTTTTTTGCTCAGATTGGATTTGCCTATCGTGCCGGTTCACATTCATGGTTACAAGTGACCTCTATCGAACTTCAACGAGAACGAGCCTGTCCTCTGAAAAGGTACGCATGTGCACAGTGATACGATTTTGCACTAGAGAGCAATTTATTTTCCACCATAGGGGGACCAAACCTCCTCATTCTAAACAATCAATCTGGGCAAGACAGTTTTAAGACCTATATTGCAATTTAAAATTGTAGTCATTTAAATAAATAATTGTATGCGTATGTGTAAAGCATAGATCCTCTTGTAATTGAATAGCTCACCTAGGTACGCCATGCAACACATTACTGCTCATTTTTGCTGTATGAATTATCTACACTTGGAACTTTTTCCCCCTTTTTGCCTTCTCATACACCAGCAACGCCTGATACAAAAGCACCAGCAGCTAAAGATAAAAATATTTATTTTTATATACACATGTAAAAAGTATAGATAAGAATGTACAGACATCATTAAAATGAGGCAGGTCATGCTCCGGCCGTAGGGATGGCATTGCGGCGGTGTGAGAGCTCCTGCATGGCTGCACCGACCTCCCAGCTCGTGATGATCCCGCGCCGGTTTAAAGCGGACAGGCGCGCGGCCTCCAGACCTACTCTTCTTAAAAGAAACGACACTGCGAGTCGTGACTCATTCACCAATCTGCAGTGAACAGGCCGGATCTGGGTGAAAGACAATGATAATTCTACCAGTACCTACATTGCAATTTACTAAAGCATCATGCACCAAATGGAAGGTATAAAACTCTGCTTTCTCTTGGGCAGACTTACCTCTCTGCTTAGCTTATAAATGTAGGCGGCATGCGCTCGGTGTTGAGCGTTTGCTCTCAGACGACGGGCTCGTGGCTTCCCTTTAAAGCGGATTGCTTTCATGGCGGTAGCGCGTGCGTTAGCAGTAGGTTTGTGTTGCTATTATTTAAAAGCGTAGGCAATTAAGTAAAAGGCACGCACCCTAATCAAGTTTCCTTAATTACACCTCACCTGACCTAATGGCCAATCAGTGGCTTTGTTCCTCCCAAACCTGCACTAAAGTTCCGGGTTTCCTATTAAACGTATTTTTTTTTTTTTTTTTTCATTAGAATGAATTCGGGTAAATGTATAACTTATGTATAAGTCATGTATAACTTATTAAATGTATAACAGTATAACTTAACATTTTGTAAATAACCTGATAAGTGAAAGTCAAAACATATTACTAAGCTACTGTTTGATTTGAAAAACAAAAAAGACTTCATTCTTGATCTATTCAAGGGGGCGTGGTCTTTATCAAACAGGAAGTAGGAAAAACAACGTTTCAGTTGGCTAGTTTTTTTTAAATAAGGTTATAAGGTAGCCATGCCTTATATATTCTGCATGTTAATGTTATGTGTATTCATAAGTCATATTACTGTAAAAAAGGTAACACAAATCATCTACATATGTTTACAATTTAGTACATTTCAGGATGTTCCTAATTGCCAAACATAGCAGCATGGTTTAGGCTAATGGGGCTAACACTAATCTAATCTCTTGCTCTCTTAGAACCCAACACTTAGAATGATACGTACATTGCAAAGCAAAATGGCACCAAGGCCGTACAAAAACTAATATATATTCAGAGTCAGGCAAAAAAAATGTATACACACTTCAGGATCATTTCTGCACATAAATGTCTGGAAGCTTACAGCCACCTCTTTGAGCACCTCTTGTAACTGTAGAGGCCAAAGGTAACTTGTATTAATCTTGTGATGTCTGAATAAATTTGGTACTAATATATTTATACAAATGTTTCTCGTCCTTGTATAAATGTGTACATTTTTTTTGGCTGACTCTGTATGTGTGTGTATGCATGTGTGTGTGTGTATATATATATATATATATATCCCCTTCCCACCCTGTGTGTGTGTTATATTAAAAATTTCATCAAAACAGTCATAAAAAATAACAATGAAATGAACCACTTAAAGTATGTGTCCCACATTACTTAACATACCGTACAAAAATGGTTTTCAGTCAGTATTGACGATAGGGTCAGCCATGCTTCTATAGGATATGATAGAAACACATTTCCTTCCATGTACATACATAGCCATCACCTTAAGGGTTTTAGAAAGGTATCATCATGTCATTTTTTGTAATAATTCTAAGAAAGCTTTGATGAGGTGGAAATAAAAAAAACAACAACAGAGTCCCAGTATATGTGAATTCATGCTGTTTATTTTATTATTTCATTGAATGATTGGTAAATGGTAAATAATTTCCAATAAAAAGCTTTTTTCTTAATTCAAGGGTTTTGTTCACCACGTGACCACAATTAAACATCACTAAATAAGAATAATAATAATAAAAAAGACAGCTATAGCACAGTGGAACACAAAAGAACATCTTTACAGCAGTGTTTTTGCCCTTACTTCTGCTCATGGCTCTCCCTGCACTGCACATTATTTTATCCCTACTCTAACATACCTGCTATGAGTTGATGAGTCAGTGTTTTGGAAGCAGACATAATGCCAATTCTGTGAGTCCCTGGTTGTAAGGTGCGTGACTGTGGCAGAGGGGGCGTGGTCAAGTGATGGTTGTGAAGCAGTGGAGGAGTCATGGAGAACAAGCAGGTTACCTGTGCTGCTCGGTGTGTTGCAGTGAAAGAAAACCACATTTCTCAGACCTGGAAGTGGAACTACAAAACAGTCCTACTGCTTGTGTTGACTTTATATTAAGTTGTCGACATATTTCATTAATGTGAAATCAAGCTGAAAAGTTTTATATACTAATAATAAAGCACTGCTCTGTAAGACAGAGACCTCCCCAATGTCATCATTCCCCTCCACGTTGTCACAGAGACAACCTCGGGGGTGGAAAAAGTACTGAGAATATACACTCCTCAGTCACTTTATTAGGAATACCTGTACACGTGCTCATTTATACAAGTATCCTTAACTGCATAAATGAGCAGGTGTAATGGCGTTCCTATTAAAGTGGACAGTGTGTGTATACTTAAGTATCAATAATGTGCTAGAATCTTGCTAGGTTAAAAGTGGAAGTCAGAAATGTACTCAAAAGGGGGTTCCGTTTTAAATGTAATTACAGTCCCCTCTAAAAGTATTGGAAAAAGTACACAATTTTTGTCATTTTGCCTCTGTACACCATTGCAGTGGATTTGAAAAGAAGCCATCAAGCTTTTGTGGGGGGGGGTGGATGGAATGAGCCTTATATTTATAATTATATACGGTTACTGTTGAGCCTGTGAAAATGGAGGGACTGTGCAAAAATGGATGTAATTCCTAAGCGGTAAGTGCAATATTTTCATTAAACCCCTCGAATTTTGCCTCTGTACACACAATCATATACACTGTGGTGGTTTATAGAGGCAAAATTACAAAAATTGTGTCACTGTTGCAGTACTTTTGGAGGGGACTGTAGGTAATAAAAAGTAAAAGGTTTTAACTGCTACAATTAAGTAATATCATGTTTTCATGTGAAAACTAACTTTTAGTAAAAAGTTTACATTTTTTTTAAATATATAGACTTAACATTATACGCACCTAGACCTAGATTTCTACATGTGAGAACAGGAAATTATAAAATGAGTTGAGGAATCCATCCTTGCCTTCAGTCCTCCTGATACTAACTAATTATATTTAGTACTGGAATAGTGTATCCTGGCAAAAGTTAAATATAGGCAGCTAACACTGGCAAATTACAGACTTAATAGCAATTTGCCTTCACATGCTTTTTGAAATGAGATGGAGTGTATGTCCACACTAATACTTCATGCCTTCCACACGCGCAGAGCGGCACACCACTGCTAACTTCACACGGGAATCATATGAATACATCACCAACCAACCAATTAGCACCAGACTCACAAAGAACATCAGAAATATTTGAATATACAGTAAACATAATTAATGTTTCAAGGTGAAGTTTACTTTAAGAAGCAGAGGTTTGGATAAAATGGTTGTAATAAATTGTTACATTAGGAAACATCTTGTATTCTTATGATACTCCTTGCCAAAGGTAAACTTTGTTTTTTAATGAACAGTAAGCAATACACAAAGTAATAGGCTATGTTACTAAAACTCAAGGATGCTGTTGTTTTACACACATCTAATGGCATGAAACAGACTACACAGCCAGACTGCCACTTGTGGTGCTGTAAGTGTAAGAAAAACGGGGCAACATGTCACATTAGGTGCATTTCTTCATGCAGAGCAGAAGCTCCATGCGGATAGCGATACGCGTGTGCCAGCCCAGAGGGATGACGCGGATGTAACGTGTCACAATGGGAGGACGGAGCAGGTTCTGGACCGAGGAGGAGCGATCAGAATTACCATAAAACACCTGTGAATTGAACAGTAGTAAGCATTGGTTGTCAGTCTCACACGATTGGGCTCATGTTAATATGTTCCTTAGGTCAAGGTTTCATAAGCATTGCTTGATGGAGTATGAGACAAAATTCTCATAGCTCAATATACACGTTATTATTTCTATACTAGCACCACGTTCATACGGACGTTCAGTCCACATAATCTACAAACTAATTTTAAACAGCTTAAAATTTTATTATTTAACAAAGAAAAAATGTATAATTGTTGATTTGGCTAAGGTTTACTGTAAAGACATTATTATTTAACATTGTTGGAAGGAGTCTCCAGTTTTCTGCCAATGAGAAATTTCTGATTTCCAGACTTTCTGTTGTTTCTATTCAAATCTGCATTTTTTTTGTCCGATTAAATTCATCCATCCATCCATTATCTATACTGCTTTATCCATCTGGGTCGCGGGGAAGCTGAAGCCAATCCCAGCATCTTCAGGCAAGAGTCGCCAGTCCACCACAGACAAACAACCACACACACTCGCATTCACACCTATGGGCAATTTAGAGTAGCCAGTTGACCTAATCTGCATGTGTTTGGACTGTGG
>JAQQZX010189891.1:0-18581 GCA_030068355.1 Notoglanidium maculatum
GGTGACCCGGGGATCGAACCCAGGA
This sequence comes from Notoglanidium maculatum, assembly GCA_030068355.1. Classification (NCBI taxonomy): domain Eukaryota; kingdom Metazoa; phylum Chordata; class Actinopteri; order Siluriformes; family Auchenoglanididae; genus Notoglanidium; species Notoglanidium maculatum. The sequence continues at coordinate 26 of JAQQZX010189891.1, forward strand.
CCTTCTTGCTGTGAGGCGACAGTGCTAACCACCGCACCACCGTGCCGCCCGTATCTATTTATTCATTCTATTTTTAAACATATAATCGATATCAATTCACAATCTTGTTGCAACGATTGCCAGTTCGTCTCACATTCTCAAGATACGTATATTAGTTACTTTAATGAAAAAATTGAAATTTTAATTAACTCGTACAAACAAGGGTGAAAGTGAAGGTAAAGGTTGTGTTTCAGTTTAAAAGGACACCAAGGCCTAGCGTTAGCCTTAATTTATTTGTAACTTTTAATTCAAATGAAGTTGCATGACTTACAACCCCATTTCCAAAAAAGCTGGGATGCTGTGTAAAATGTAAAGAAAAACAGAATGGGATGATTTGCAATCATGTAAAACCAATATTTATTTGAATCTAGAACAAAGACAACATATCAGATGTTGAAACGGAGACATTTTATTGTTTCATGAACAATATAAGCTCCTTTTGAAGCAGATGCCAGCAACACGTTTCAAAAAAGTCGGGACAGAGCAACGAAAGACTGGAAAAATTGTGTAATGCTAAAAAAAATAATCAACACCTGGTGGAACATCTCACAACCTATTTGGTTAATTGGCAACAAAAAGAGCATCCCAGAGAGGCAGAGTCTCTCGGCAGTAAAGGCAGGGAGGGGTTGCATGGGCAAATAGTGCAACAATTTCAGAATATTGTTCCAACATGTGCTGCCATCCAGACAATATCTTTTTCAGGAAAGGCCTTGCTTATTTCAGCAAGACAATGCCAAACCGCATTCTGCATGTATTACAGTCCCGATGCTAAACTGACCTGCCTGCCTACAGTCCAGACCTGTCATCCATTTAAAACATTGGGCGCATCATGGAATGAAAAATACGACAAACGGGACCCTGAACTAAGCAGCTGAACTCCTCTGTCGGCAAGAACGGGACAACTTTTCACTTTCAAAACTCCAGCAACTGGTCTCCTCACTTCCCAAAGGTTTACAGAGTGGTGATGTAACACAGTGCTAACATGCCCCAACATAAGTGCACATGTGTTGTGAAATGTACAGACAATGAAACCGCAAACGTGGGCAGCCGAAGAATGGGAAAATGTTGGAGATTTTCCAAATGTCACTGTCCAGTTTCAGTCAGTCTGTTCCCACTGTAGCCTCAGAGTCATGTTCTTGGCATCCACCTCAAAGTTTCATGTGTTTTGTGTTCTGAGGTGCCTTTTTTTTTGCTCACCACAGTTGTAAAGAGTGGTTATTTGAGTTACCTTCGAGCTGCCTTCCTGTCTGTTTCAGGTGTTTCAGCCTGCAGAGCTGCCACTCACTTTATGTTTTTTGTGTTTTTCTGTGGAAGAACGTAGAGACTGTCCATTGTGCGTGGAAATCCCAGGAGATCAGCAATTTCTGAAATACTAAAAAATCCTGTCTGTCACTGAGATCACGTTCTTTTCACCTTTCTGATGTTTGATGTGAACATTAACTGCAGCTCTTAAGTTCTATCTGCATGATTTGATTTATTGCACTGCTGCCACCTGGCTGAGTGGATAATCAAATGAATGTGCAGAATGTAAAGGTTACAGGTGTTCCTCTTAAAATGGATGGCAACATTACAAGTGATCTCTATCCTTCCTACTTATTGATAATGATAATGATAGGGGTTTTTTCTGGAGTATTATTTTCCGCAGGTGTCCTTAAAATTAAAACGTTCTTTCCCTGTGGGACTCATGTGAGGAAATAGCATGCATTTATATAAATATTTGATGCGACTGAGTCAGGGTAAGTGGTAGTAGGGATAGTCTGAGTCTACTGGATCACTCTATGCTAAGCTTTTTTAGGTCATGCCAGGTTTCTGTATTTGCCTGAGCATGCCATTTAAGTCTGTATTGCTATACCGTTCAGTAAAGGAGATCTGTACAAAATGATCTAAAGATCTAAATGAAGGACAATATCAACATGTAGCAAAACATAATAAATCTGAGCAATTTGAACAAACTGACCATGTGAATAGTTTATGATTGTAATCTGTCATAAGTACTAACAGCATATGAGAATGTAGCTGCTTATAAAGCAGGGCAGCTGGTATAAATGTGCTGGCAGGGGGAGGAGGGATAATTGTGTGTAATGGCTTGCTCCACATCATCCTGATTAGGCCGTGGATGTGACTTGGTGATTTGCGTTGCTTAATTCTCATAGATAGTGTCCCGTCTGTCACTGCTGCAAAGAAATACAAGTAAGTAATGAGTGAAAGTTTTTCTAACAAGCTGAAACCGTGAACTGTCTTTGCAGGATTAAGGTGCACAGGAGTGTGGTTTCTCTACTTTCTGCTGTCAAGGCAACTCTCAGAGCAGAGGGTAGTCCTCAGGCACGTTCCTGAACTTCACTGACTGAGGGATAAGCTAGATTCAGGCAGGTAGATATTGGCAACCCGATCTCAGGAATCAGCTCTGTTAGTGTCCTGTCAGCCTTCTTTGTCCTGATTAATAAGCAGTTTCAGTCGTGGGAAGAACCAGAGACAGCGACTATTTCTTATGAATCATGTAATAATAAAAATCATAAAATCCAAACATTTTTGATATGTTAACAGAAAAACTGTCGCGATTAATGACGTCCCATTATTTTTTCCTTTGCAAACTTTTTAAAGTTAGCTTTTAATGAAGTTACACAAGAAAGGATGCAATGAACTTAGCACTTCTGTGGGAAATTAAATACCCAACTGTTTCTAACAAAGCATTAAAAAAATAAACGTGTTCCCATAGAGCGCACAAGGCAAAATTACCCTGGCGAGGCAACATGAAATATTCACATCATATTAAAAAATATAAGTCAGTGCTTTTGCTAGTCTGCCGACTTGAAGTATGCTTGCCCTCAAGGCCTGCAGATGGCTGGCCACTTGTACAACCTCACGTCTTAATGTGTTCGCATGAACCAAAACACTGTGCCGAGTTTTCACGCAGTGTTTTAATTTCCACACACATTACTCACTGTACACTGCTGAGTGATGCGAGAGAGAAAAAGAGCCGCAGCTCTTTCCGTGCATAAAGAAATTTTCTTGTAATGACATGCATTGCTTTTTTGTGAGGAGTATGCAACAAACAATAAAACCTGATTTGGGGATTAGTGGATTAGGAGTTTGTCATATCAGCAATGAAGGCAAGTATTAATGTTTTATGATGCAAATTTATTATTATAGCAATGTTTGGCAACAGATGATTTGCTGTAAAATATAACAGAGTGTCTATACTTTAGAAGTTCTAATATTTCTATATGACAAATAGTAGGTTTGGCAGCTGACGAACGTAGATCGTCGATCAGGGGCTCTTTTTGCACTGTGTCTAACACGTCAATACATTATCCAGGATATGATAGAAAAGACAAGCAATGTAAGAGTATTTAACCTAGGTCTTCTATTTATGTGGTTTTTTTTTTTTAGTTTATAATAGAGAATCAATATTTACATGAACTCACCAGCCACTTTATTAAGAACCCCAGTAGTCTTGCTCATTAATGCAATTATTAAATTAGGGAAAATGTGATCTCAGTCACTCTGACCTTGGCATAGTTGTTGGTGCCAAACCAGCTGTTCTGAATATTTCAAAAACTGATCTCATGAGATTTTCACATTTTACACAGAACTGTATTTTTAAAAAATGACCCAGTTAGCAGCAGAAATGCCAGACATGTTTGATAACAACTCTTTTCAACCATGGCGAGCAGAAAAGCATCTCAGAATGCACAACCTTGAAGCGGATGGGCTAAAGCAGCAGAAGACCACATCAGGTTCCGATCCTTTCAGTGAAGAATAGGAATGTGAAGCTACAGTCGGCACAGGCTCGACGAAAGTGGACAATATGAAGACTGGAAAATTGTCACCTGGTCTTAATTTCTGCTGCAACATGCAGGTAGTAGGGTGTCAAACAACATGGAGCCAGACTGTCTTGTGTCAACACTTCAGGCTGGTGGAGGTGGTGGAATGGTGTGAGGAATATTGTTGTGGCATACAATAATAGCGACAGAGCACAGTTTGATTTCCACAGACTTGAAGATTCATAGCAATTTTGTGAAGCAAACATATCAGCATGGAATCTCAAATGAATTTTACATCACTTTCTGGAATCCATGCCATACAGAACTGGGACTGAGAGCAAACAGAGATCCTACCCGGTATTAGTATGATGATTCTAATAAAGTGGCTGGTGAGTGTAGTTTCACTCAGTGGTTCAGTGTTTCAGGTTGCATGCTTAACTCAACACCAGTGATCACTTTTGCCGACCACATGTGTGCATAGTTTTGTGCATAAATCATGCATATGCACATTTGATTTATCACATTTGATTGATTTATGTGGGTATATTGTGAACTACTCTTGACCATGCATATGCAGAAACTCCTAGTGGTAGAAAAGTGTAATCATGGGTGATCAGAACATCTCGTATATATCATATGTTTTGTATTGTTTGGCTGCGTCTGTCCTCTCGTTCACTAGGGGGTGCAATCACCATGCTGAGTGCTGGGTGTGGGGCTTTCTGGGAGTGGATTGTAAAAAAGAAGGGGAAAGGAAGATGATGGACTCTGTTTTCAGTGTCATGCTTTGTCTTTGTGTCTCTTGTGGTTGTGACAACTTATAACTGGTGTAGTGGTTTGTGTGAATAGTGTGCATTAGAGAGTCTGTGTATGAATGTGTCCTTACTTAGGGCAGATTAGTTAAATGTCTAATGATTCTTTGTTGATGATTGTTTGTATACAGTACCTCTTGTCACCATTATGGGAAGTGGGGTAAGTGCCATTTCCTTTATCACTTTTCTCCTGGTTTTGGGTTAGGAAGCAAGCTAGGGAACAATTTTGTAGTTTCTTTCTTTTTGTTTATGTCCAGGGAAGGTAGTTCTGTCAGGGGAGATAGTGTTAGATTTAAACTAAAGTCCTTGTTAACCTCTGGATTAAAGGATTCTTGTTGGTTGGGTGTATTTATTTTCCCATGTGTTTATGAAAAAATACATCCAACCAGTGCCACTTTGCTGAGAATAATAAGTTGGCATCTATTTTAGTTGATCTGTCAACATATAACCCTGCTTTGGGAGAAGGCAACAAAACCCGGCCTCCCTGTGCACACTCAACCCCTTTTATTATACTATAAGGTTTTAAGCCACATGCACATTTCAATGAGAAATTTGAGACAAAGCTGAGAATTCCCAACCAATTATGAGCAGAATAATGTTTCACTATTAATGATAATGATCCATTATCACTCATCCCACAAAATATTACATTTCCAAATACAGCAGTGGCAGATTTCTAACTGTAATTGAAGCAGACCCCACCATAAAACCACCACATTTTGAGAAATTTGCATATCTAAACAGAAAAAGCTATGACTCAGTTAATGTACAGATTCAGCCTCTTCCATGGTTACTGGAGTTGCACTCTCGTTCTCGCCATCAGGGATAAATCCTTTCAGGGAACTCTCCGAGCCACAATTTTTTCCTTTAGTGATGACACTGAAGTGGAACATGACCCTCTCCCGTAGTACTTATGCACCTTTTGTGGGCTTGAGATCTTTTTTTAGGCATCACTTTCGAAAACATTTTTTTTTCTTCATCTCTGCCACAGTTCTAACACAGCAGGTGACGCAGCATTGACAGCATTTGTCAACTGCTCCCATGCTGCTGTGAAATAAACCGTTTTTGTTCTACTCTACTTCATGCAACAGTATCTGTACCTCATTGTTGAAGCTCATCTTAGCCTTTCGACATGCTCCATGTAGTTGATGACAAGCAGTAGGACAGGCAAGGCGAGCTACTGGGCTTTTCTAATAAGACCCGACAAACATTTACATAAAGAAACACCCCTAAATCACTATACATGATAAACATCTTCCCTTTAAAAGGTTGATTTTATAGTTATCTTTTGCCCCAGTTCTATTTGGAATTGAACTTGTATTGCTGGTGTCTTTGGAAATGTAATGTATTACAGTGTGAATGATATGAATGCATGTTTGATTGGACATTATTGGACTCAGCTGGTTGGAAAATGCCAGTCCTGTGGCTAAAAGCCCTAAAAATGCAGTACAGATTCATAATTCAGCACTTACTCTATCAACTATGCTGACATGATTGAAAATAAGTGGGATGGGTGCTCCTCTCTTCATAATAGTTTTCTCATGATTACTCTTTTCTACCACTAGTGGTTTCTGCATAAGCATGAATAGGAGGATGTCTAAATATACTCGCACCATCATGCACAAAACTAAATTTCTATGCATATGTACAGGTGATAAATGACACCCAAATCTCAAGAGGGTAGGACATGTATGGCTGGTATGAGGGTGACTTCACAAATGTCTTCAGGATTGTGGTGTTTTTAGAGTCTGTTCCAGGAACACTGTTTTTTGGGAGGAAACTGGAATACCCAGATGAAACCCATGAGAAATTCCTATCAGAGCCTTGGAGCTGAAAGTCGGCCCTATGTGCTGTATATCCCAATGTAAAAGTTGTCAGTGACCATCGTGAAATGCAATCATCATACATTCTGATGTATTTCATCAGATTTTCATCAATCATTCTGAGGTACTTTAGCTGTTTACCATGCATTTCCCTGCAGTCCAAATACTCCCTCATACCTTACTGCCACTCTACACTGCCTCATTAGCACAATCATTTATCATCACAGACAAGTCTTGTGAGTGGTGCTATGAGTTGTGTCATTGTTACAGTCAGTCAGGTTAGGAGGGAAAGACTTCATCAGCATAAGGATGCAGAATTGGGATGGCATCAGTCCCAGAGCTCTGTAAGCTTTTACTGTCCATTTGGTGCCTTAGAATAAAGCTGCATCTGGCACAAGTCCCTGTGCTTTGGACAACAATGTCCCTGATTCCAGTACCAAGAAGGCACAAACCTCAATTGCTGTCAACTTGTAGCACTCCAACAATAGTTGGCCTTGACCCACCCCAGACACTTGTTTAATCAGGTTCATCCATCATTAGCCTACTGTAGTTTGGATTTCAATTGGCAAATAATTCCAGGCTATTTTTGGCCAATCAGGAATAATTTCTAATACAAGTCCAGAAACAATTAACCACTCTAAGCAGTGTATGCAGAATAATCTGTGCCACTTTCTTCATGCATCAACTTTGTCTTAAATAATACGCTTCAGTTTTATTTGGATAGCACTTTTAACTCTAGAAATTGGCACAAAGCAGCTTTGCTAGATCCCCGGATCCCTAAAGAACAAGCCGATGGCAAGTGTGGCCAAGGAAAAAATTCCTGAGTTGTCATGAGGAAGAAACCTTGAGAGGAACCAGACTCAAACGGTACCCCATCCTTTTTTGGAGGACACGAATAATGAGATTATAAGTCACAGTAAACAGGTGTAGAAGAGAAAATCACTGCATTGTTATGTTGGAACAGGTTTTGGTTCCTTAGTTCCAGTGAAGGGAAACTGTAATGCTATAGCATACAAAGACTTTCTAGAAAATTGGGTGTTTCAAACTTTGTGGCAACAGCTTGGGGAAGAGCCACATATGGCTGTGATTGTCAGGTGTCCTCAGACTTAAGCCATATAGTGTACAAAAGTCTTCACTGGCATTAGCATGTGTGACTGATAGCCTGACTATGTTATGTTTGCTAGTTATTAGCTGGACATGATGTAAATGAGCCAATTTTATTTTGGAAGGGATGTAACACAAATCCATCACAAATTAATTAAATTTGGTACTACATCTGGAGGGCAGACCTAGCCTTGTTTACCAGCCTTTATTTCTTTTTTTATAAAACAATCAAAAAAAAAAAGAAGATATTTCTCAAACACGGTGTTTGCTCTGCTGCTCCCAAAACACTGGGCTTAAAGTGAGTAGTCAAGGCAAGGGCCAAGGAAGAAAAACTGTATAAAGCGCAGGATTAGCAATCCACAGCAGAGCCTGGTTTCCTAATTGGATGCTGTGTGGTGGAGGAACCGGGGGATTCACACTGTTCTATCAGTTTGAGGTGCCGTGTTGGGGTGAAGGTCAGGACGGGAATTCATGGTTGGCTGCAGAAGGCAATCCATCCTCTGTCATCCATGTCTCCTTCACTGGGATTGACAGGCACACTGTCGAATGTTGTGAAAGAAAGAAAAAAGAGGAGACATGCACTCAACCACTTTATTAGCGATATTTGTACAACTGCATGTTCATGTTCATCTAATTATCCAATCAGCCAATCATGTAGCAGATAAACAGATAAACACAATGCAAATACAGGTCAAGAAACAGACTGGTTTAGGTCGTTTAGAAACTGCTGATCATCTGGGATTTTCACACACAACATTCTATAGTGTGCGCATAGAATGGTGCAGGGGGAAAAATCCAGTGAGTGGCAGGTCTGAGGGAGGAAGCTGATGAGTCCCATGTCCGATGAGAATGGCCAGACTGGTTTGAGTTGACTGGAAGGTTACAACAACTCAAATCGCCACTATTTACATAAACGGAGAGCAGAAACGCATCTCAAAATGGACAAAACTGAATCTTTAGGTGCGTGGGCTACAACAGAAGAAGGCAATATCAGGTTCCACTCCTGTCAGCCATGAACAGGGATTTGATGTTACAATGGGCACAGACTCATTGAAATTAGAAGACGAATACTGCAAAAACATTGCCCCTTTTTCCACCCAAATCTTATTCAAAGGAAATATATATAAACCCAGTAATACGTTACACAACTGAAGCACTTTATATAAAAAAAAAAGAAAAGAAAGTATAAACCCAGCTGCCTAACTGCCTTTCAGTGTGTAATAGTTTGCCCTACATCATTCTTATTACATAATCAATCAAGCTTGTTATATAATGCATTGCATAGCCCTAATATTTTCATGGTTGAGCTATTGATAGATATTAGATTTTAGCTATCCTGTCTAATATTATGACTATCCATCACTGTATGTGTGAATCAGCTTATTATTTTTTGCGCATATGTTCTTTAAAGCAGCTTGTCTATCCAGATGATCTGTGAGGACCCAGGTGCTTACTTACACAACAGCCTCAAGTCAAACACACATCAGCCAAGAGCTAGATGAACAATGAATCCTAGGGGGAATAGACAGAGCTGGATGACTTGCTGGAGTTCTATCATAGTTGACAGGTTTCATATGAGTATTTTTCTTTTGGACTTATTTTTTTTCCTCACTCGATTCGTTCCACACCTCTTTTGTCTTTATCATGGCCTCCGAGGCTTCCTCTTGCGATCAATGCACATGGCTTATGGTGCTAAGCTGACATAAAAATGATAAAGAGATTGAAAACAAAGCCGAATGACTGCCTTAAAGCTGCCATTATTTACTGCCTATCCATAATTTCCCCACTGTGGTGAAATGGCTCATAGACTTGTTTCCTTTCCATTTACTTTTCTTGAGCAAAATGTTGGGGAAGAATGAACAAATATTCACAGCTTCATCTGTTAGCAAAGCTACAGTACTAATTATATGGTGAAAAGAAAACATACCGAGATGTGTAAGTTAATGACTGCGGTTGATGTTTGGGTGCGGTGCAAGTTGTGAAGAATGTGGAAATGTACAGATTGAGGGAAAAAAAAAAAAGTTGGTCTGTGGGAAGGGTTCATGCTGAGTGTGGAACAGGGTTTAAAATATATACCAGTGTGGATCTGTAGTAGAATGCAGAATGCATGGTGGCATTCAATAACCTCACATCCATTTACTGTTCAGAAAACACGGTCATTACACCAGTCACTCTACACCTGTTTATTACTGCAATAATCCACTCAGCCAGTCATGTGGCTAGCAGGCAGATACGTGATTGACTTAGACCATAGCCAGATGGGCTGGTTTGAGTATTTCAAAAGTGCACAACACAACAAGCTCTAGAGTTTACACAGACTGAAACAGCCAGGTAAAGGTAGTTCTGCAGAAACACCTTATTGACGAGAGGTCGAGGGAGAATGGCCAGACTGGTTTGACCTGAAGAGAAGGCTATGGTAATTCAAATAACCACTCAATTGTGGGGAGAACCACAACACGTTAACCCTTGAGGACCATCTTGGGTTCCTCTCCTGTAAGACAAGAACAGGAATCTGAGGCTACAGCAGGCTCAGGATCACCAAAACTGGACTGGAAATGAACAGGTGTACAGGTTTTCCTAATAAAAGTGGTTTGTGAGTGTATGTGTAGTTTATTTCATTCTCCATTAATAGTGCAATGAGAGAAAATACAGACAGAAATCTATATTCCTGGGCAAAAAAAATTAGGCCAATCTAATATTGCAAAACATTAAGCTTTTAATGGTCTCAGCAAAAATCACTGTGTGGAAAATTAACAAGAACTTAAAAAAAAAAAAAAAAAAAAAAAAAATCCCTCCTGAGACCTCGGCCTTCTTTTGCTCGTTGCTGAAACTGTTGGGGGGAAAAGCTGGAAACAGGGAAGTTTACATAGTCTTGAAATCATGAAAAGATTTAAATGTTCAAATGATATAAAATTGAAATTAACTTGTCTGGGTGTCCAAAATGTTCCAAAATCTCATCTCTTTAAAGACTTTAACATCGAGTTGAACAACATGGACTCTTCTTTCTGTAAAAAGCCGTCTGCAGGTTTACCCACAAGACTTCAACATTTAAAGCGAATCAAGGGAAAAGCTGCACCACACCAATTTACTTTATCTATTTGTTTCATTCTTGCTCATTTTCCTGACGAATGATTTGCTGTTGAGAGCCTTAAAAGCTTCATGTTTTTAAATATTGGGTTTACCTCATTTATTAGCCCAGGAGTGTACATACTTTTAATCAAAGAACTGTTGAATTCCCCAAACTGATTAGACATCAGAAGTTGATGAATTTTCTATAACGGCAGCTCTGACAATAGTGCCGGCTGTTATCCTAATCATAGATTTATATTAGAGTGCTCTTTCAAATAGATAATCATTTCTGTAGGAATTTGCAGGGACTTGTATAGTAGATGATCCACATAATCTAATACTGAACAGATTTAAAAACAAATTAATTGACATAATCACTGTAAATATGGTGAAACTTTTGGTATGGAGATGTAACACTATTAGCACTTATTAGAGCACACACTTGTTCAGGTATATACAGCTCACGCCACCCTATTAATAAATTAATACATTAAAACATTCCATGCACAAGTATGTATGCGCCGGTTTAATGAAGTGCTTACAGGGAGTCATTTGAAGCAACTCTTCTTAGAGATTTAGACTTTTAGCTCAGGAAATGAGATCATTTGAAGGTAATTTGGAGCAAACCGTCAGGTGGAAAACTCACTCTCTTAATTAATGATATTTATACAGTATGTCTTATTAATAACAGCTGCAGATTGATCTTGCTCTCAGACATAGAAGGAAACAGTTTGCTAGAAGTTGAAAAGGTTTCGCTTGTCTTTTTTTCCCCATCATGGTAAGGCGAGAAACATGTAAACAAGATGGGAATTGGACAATGATCGAGAGTTTAGGATAAGTTAAACTTTGCTAGGTTCCCCTTTAAAAAGCCACTATTAAAACAATTATATAAGAATCATTTGGACTGATTCTTCCTTGTGTTATTTTCAATAATAATTGATCCTGAGGTTGTTTCTACGAGCTGAAGTTCTTTGGTTTCCTCCCACCTCGCAAAAACATGCAATTAAGTGGACTTACTACTCCCTGTTGCCTGTAAGTGTAAATAAGTGTGTGAATGAGAGTGTTTCTGGTGTTACAGCCAGGTTGTGCTCGTGGATTGCGCCCAGTCTTCCCGGGATTTGCTCTGGATTCGCTGTGATGAATGAATATAGAAACGGCTAGAGAGAATCTGGGTTGAAGGCTCGCAGACGATGAGAGGTGTGGTTCCTTAAATACAACATTGTATTTTTCTTTTTTTCTTTTTTAAAGTAAGTGACTTCATCTGCTTTAGAATTCGTTCACGCTCCAGGAGTCACCGTGGCCTTTGACATGTTTAGCGGAGCATTCAAGACTACAGACACATGTCAGCTCTGAAGTCCTTTTCTCAAATATGAGAAAACGTGATCTCCAAGCATAGTCTCTAGAGCACAAAATGTGCTAAAATAAACGACCTTTAGTAATGTAATGTTCTCGCATTGTGAAAGTTGTAATAATTGATGTAAAATCTGTGATGGGCACAATATCGAAAGATTAAATAATAATAATAATAATTTATAAAATAAATACAAAAACAGGATGACATCACTGGTACTGTAGCGAAAAATGGTTTACTCCTTTTCTTTTTTTAACCAGTGCTTTTGACTTACTTCAGGAATTCAGTTAAAGTATAAACAGAAACCATGAAATAAAGGAAGCTCATCTGCTTTGGAAACCTGTCTGACAGCGCTATGGTCTGATTCCTGACATCCTGATGTTACTGATTATGCAACGTGCTCCTCTTTTCATGCATAGTAACAATACAATTCAATAGTTACTCGATAATTACACTGAGTTATTTTACACTCTTAGAAAATGTTGTTGTCCTTGCTGCTGAAGGAATGCTTAAAGGCTCCATGTAGAACAGAGTGTTTCTCATTTAGGAAGGGCTCCAAGTCCTTTATTCGGAGACTAAGAATTGCTTTGTCTTGCTGAAAATTATAATCCACCCGTCCAATCTGTAAAAATAATGGAAAAATCTCTTGCAGTTCTGTCTCTCGACTCTGTTATAGTCATGAAACTCAAGTAAAGAGACATGTCATACTATCGGTCAAGCAATAAATGTGTCATACGTATGCAACAGGGTCATGGGTTTGATCATGTGTTCGGGTTACTGTCTGTGCAGACTTTTCTCCTCGTGGGTTTCCTCCAGGTTCTCTGGTTTCCTCCCACTGCTTAAAGACATGCAGCTAGGCCACTTGGCTATGTTAAATTGCCCCTAGTTGTGGTTGTTTGAATCGATGAATGATTTCATTTACCATTAGGACACAATGGGCATCGTTTGTCAATCTTTAAGAAAGTTAAACTGAACTAAAAGTTTCCACTGGATTTGCAAGCATTTAACAGTGTAACTTATGTGACGTGTAAAAGAAAATGGTGTGGCATGAAAATGGAGGGGGAGAAAAAAAAAATCCATGCTGTACCCAAGTGATCATGCACACCATGTTGTACACAGGGAAACTGCTATTGTTTCATTGTTGTAAGTGTCTTGGCCAATGTGCTAGAAGTCATTTAAAGCATTAAAAGAAAAAGGCATGGCAAATGCACCTGATTCATCGTTAAACTAGTCTTTAAGCATCCTTTCCCTCATAAAAGTTGCATGCACTAAGTCCAGGCTTACATTATTTAGTCTTCTTATACATTTACACATACTTAGGAGCACAGGAGCACGAGTAGGATCCGAAAGTTTTTTTCATGAATACCAGATTTCTTGTGTAAACACTCATACGAACGATTTACAAACAAATCTGTTCGTATCAGGTTCGTACGAGGCACAATGCCAATACAATATATTACAGTTACCAACCAAAAGAGCCTACTTCTGTAGCATTGTGAAGTTTCTGACGCATTTTATATGTTTATCCCTAATTAAAGCAAGCTACTAAAATTTGAAGTGTAATTTCCGAAAGAGTTCTGTGACCTTCAACAAGTTCTATGAAACCAATGAATCCCTTCCTACCAGCCATCCTAACCTTTTATACTGCCCTATTGTGTCAGACTGAGGGAGTGGATTTGGGAGGTTAAGGGCCTGTATTGCGTCTGGATATTAAATTGTGGTGGCTGAACAACATGCATGAGCCCAGAAGCAGTCCATTTTATCAGCCAAAAAACCCAACTAATTATATTGTTACCTGCCTGCACAGTGCTGTGTGGTCATCCTCGCTGTCGTTAATCACAGAGCGGCATCGTCAATCCCCTCCAGCTCTCTATTAGTGTCATCTGAGGACGAACTGTGGACAGCTCACTATGGCCTAATGAGGACTGAAGTAGAATGATCTTCAGTTGCGCGGCAGTAGCCTTTCACTCTCTCTCTCTCTCTCTCTCCATCCCTGAGGACTTCACTTTAGACTTACAGGATTGTTTCCTTAGTTTCTCAACTTGACCTTCAACTTACTTGCAAACTGAGATTTTTAATACTACATTTCACCCGATAAGGAATACTCCAGTGTATGCTTTTACGTATGTGCACTTATGGCTTCTAATAATTTCAAAATGTTTCCTATTTCTTAGAAAGAAACAGAAAACCTGTTTACTCAACACAGAAGCCTAAGGGCAGGTACTGGGGCAATCAGTAAGTAAGGAATAAAACACTTGGGCTGTGCTGTTACAAGAAAATAATCCTCAATGGGGTGGCACACAGCGAAGCGGAGTTCTGAATTTGATTATTTTCCAGTAAAATTATGTCATGAAGTGTTTTATTCCTCTTATATCACAGCAACACTATTTGGCAAATCCTAGGTTTTCAACCATTATAGTTGTAGAGGTTTAATGTTCTTTAACAAGACAAGTTAGTTCCTGTTCACTTAATTATAGTAGCTATAAGCAGTCATTCCATCATCAGCCTCTCTTTTCTTCTCTCTCTAGAAGTTCTTGTTATAAAAAAACGAAAACAGAAATTACAACCTCCTCCGTCCTGAAGATCCTCCCATGACGGAAAACTTGGATGCTTTACATAAAAGGGTTTCAAAAAGTGAACGTTTTTAGACGGGGATGTTGATTCAACATTATGGAAGGGGTCTCCATTTTCTGAGAGTTTTCAGGACAGATGGCTTTCTGGTTCCTCAGTAACATGACAAGCTGCATTTCTGTCTCATTATCAGCAAGAGAGTAAAAGCACCGGCTGGTGAGGGGACCACTGTTTATTTACAGCTGCTATAACTCCCATGGACCTTCCACAACATTAAGTGGAACTATAAATGAATACAAATGATTTTCTTCATTAATAGGTTTTTAAAAAAATTGCAGTTATTGCAATCTCTCATTTGAGATGTGTTGTTATTGAAAACGAATCAACTTCAGTGTGATCATACTACATCATTGATTATTATTTCTATAATGTGTTTTATTCCGAACTCATTTTAAACATTTAATAACAGAATTCAGTAACTGACATTAGAACTGACATTGTAGTTGTGTTTTTTGAATTCAGTACATTGTGCCATTAAGCACAGCATAACTGGTTGCTGGGTCTGTTCATTGCACTGTTTAGGAAATACCACAGGATTTTTTGTTACTCTTTTCACGGCTGCAGTTGTGTGAAAGCTGGGAAGGTCCTGTTCAGAAACGTTAACCCACAAACAGCATGTTCCTAAATCCTAAAGGTGTGGTGAAATCAGTTGTTTCTGGAAAGCTACAACTAAGTAAGATGTTCTTTTTAATTGCATTTAACACAGTTAAATTGCTCTTGATTGTATGGACAAATCGTATGGACATGACTTTCCATTGGATGAGAACCATGAGATCCAATCATTTTCATGTATAATTAATGTATATGATTTGATTTTCGGCAGCAAAAGCAACCACTTCCCTTATTACTGAAGGGTAGCAGTCGAAGCACAGATGATGTTGGGTATGCGTGTGTGCGCGCATACGTCTGCACGCACTTGTGTAGGAGGCCTATATAGTGCTGTAGGGCTGACCTGTACTGACACTAATTGGTGAATATGAACTGCAGGAGCTTGAATGCCTTACAGATAAACATAGCCTTGCTCAAAATAATACATTTCAGGTATATGCATGCACACACACAGCTGAACAATAAACTGAAACTCTGTTTATCCTTTAACACATGATTTCAAATAAATGCAGAGAACGCAAGTATATCTTTTCATCCAGTATATGAAATACATACAATATTTAAAATGTACCCCCATTACATGTTTTCAAAAAAGATGGGGCAGTATTTAAGATGCACCTAAAAACAGAATATGATTTTGCAAATCATGTAAACCCAATTGAAAATAGAACAAAGACAACATATTAAATGATGAAACAGAGACATTTTATTTATTTTTTAATTTATGCGCATTTTGAATGTGATGTCAGCAACACGTTTCAAAAAAGTTGGGACAAGGGCAGGTTTACCACTATGTGGCATCACTTCTACTTTTAACAAGACTGTAAACATTTGGGAACTGAGGAAACCAGGTGCTAGAGATTTAACTGACATGTTGTCCCATTCTTGCCTAATATAGGACTTTGGCTGCTCAACAATTCGGGGTTTCCTTTGTCGTAATTTTCCGTTCAAGATGCACCAAATATTTTCAATAGTTGACCGGTCTGGATTGCAGGCAGGCCAGTTTAGCACCCAGACTACAGAGTCATGCTGCTATAATGCACACAAAATGTGCTGAATGATGCCTTCCCAGATGTGCAAGCTAACCATGCCACGTGCACTAATGCACCCTTATATCATCATGGATGCTGACCTTTGAACTGCGTGCTGATAAGCCGGATGGTCTCTCTCTTCTTTGGACGGCGTCCATGATTTCCAAAAACCATTTCAAATTTTGATTCATCAGACCACAGGGCAGTTTCCACTTTGCCTCAGTCCATCTTAAATGAGCTCAGGCCCATAGAAGGAAGCAGTGCTTCTGGATCATGTCTATATAGGGATTCTACTTTGCATGGTCGAGTGGATGCAGTGATGAACTGTGTTCACAGACAATGGTTTGGGAAGTGCAGCCCATGCAGTGATTTCCACTACAGAATTGTGTCCGTTTTCAATGCAGTGCCGCCTGAGGGCCCGAAGATCCCAGCCAGCTAATACTGGCTATACAACATCAGGGGTCTTATGGAAAGTACTGACATATTAAGAGCATCCTTATGAAAAGAGGACTGCATGGTAGATGTATAGATGCCTAATAGTAACCAGAGTTGCTAGAAAATTAGTATAGCAGGAAGTATAAGAGGAGCTAACTTATCTCCTCGACATTCCACTACTTAGTATAGTTAAACATACCTATAAACTGTTAAAAGTATGATATTTTCATTATTACATTCTAACCATAATTAACAAATTGTTTATTATTATTATTATTATTATTGTTGTAATTATTGACAAATTGCTGTAATGTAATCAAAATATTGATCATTTTCCTGTAACAGCATGCCCTGTTATGTTTTATCCCTTACATAATACTTACTAAATTTGCTATTGTCTTTCTATTTGTAAATGAGACCTTATTCTGGTTTTCCCCAATGATGTTCTGCAGTTTTCCTCTGTTTGCCTTTTAAATGCATCTGATTTACTATGTTTTTCTGCTCACCTCCTCTTCACTTATTGGTCTCATTGGGATCCCTGAGGTTAGCTGCAGCTTTTACCCAAATGCTCATGCTGTTTTATTCTATGTACAAAACTCTCCACGGCTCTCCAGAGGCTCTTTGCCTTTGTGCCGCTGCAGTCTGGTGCCAAAAGGTGATATTAATATGGTGATAGTGGACTACAATGAGCTGGACAAACCTTGTTCCGAGTTCCCCTGGTAACTGATAGATGTTAAATATTCAAGGGGAAGTCTGAAGTCTTTGTAATGGTGTAAGAAAAGAAACACTGCGGTCGTTTTACTGAGGCAGTGAGAACTCAGCAGTTAAAATGTCTGTATATTTTTAGTATGGTCCTTTCACAAATCATCTGTCTGAGAGGTAGAGATTGCACTGGGTGTGTACAGACAGGGTTTTTCGGAAACTACCAGGTGCTGGGGTAAAGTTGCTGTTTGTCTGTGTTAGTTAAGATGCAGACAATAGAAAATTTTCTTTCTTCCTAATCTAGGAAAAAGATGTTACACAGAATAGTTAATCAGAAAGGATGCACGTATAAGCTTAACTGAAATATATGAGCAGCAGCAACATCTTTTCCCCCAAAGTGATTGGCGATTACACCATGTAAAACCACGTATAATAAAAAACTTTTTCTGTTATTCTCGTGTGATTGCGTGAATTACCCCTGTTGTCTGAGTTTGATCCTCACATGAGGCAATGACGCTTTACAAGTAAATTCTGTTTACATAAATTCTATTTTTATCTCATGGACAATCGTAAAAAGCATTTCGCTGCACTTTGTACTGGTTATGGTTGTGTGCGCGAGACCAGTAAATTTGAATTAACATTCAGCTGAAAGTTTAATGAGGAGGTCGCTCGCAGTCCCATCCGAGGGCTTCCAGAGAATTTTAAATGATTCAAGTTTCCATTAATCTTAATCGAGTGTCTCTCAGGTACAAGCACAGGATCATAAGTCTCAGTAATGCAATGCACAGGGAGGTTTTTAAATTTTTTTTTTCTGTTTGACTGACAAATTGCGCCACTTCAACATCTCAGTCAAGTAGAGAAGAATCTGGACTAGAACTGTTTTATTGAATTATTTTGGTCACCAAACATATTAGAAATGTAGAATCTAGACAACCTCAGAATGTCGAAAAAAATATATACACTACCAGTCAAACCTTTGGACACACCTACTCTTTTTCATAGGTTTTTCTTGTTTTGTTTTTTTTCTACATTGTAAAACATTACTGAATACATCAAAACTATGAAGCAGCATGTATGGCATATACTGAATTATGTGGTAAAAAAAAACAAAACAGATTCTTCAAAGTAGCCACCATTTACCGTGATGGTACAATCGGCATTATCTTACCCAGCTTCATGAAGTCGTCAC
>JAQQZX010189978.1:0-18569 GCA_030068355.1 Notoglanidium maculatum
GCTAGGTCCCCCTCCCTTTCACACCTTTTTTCATGGCCGAATTGTGGTTATGGTGTCTAATTTCACGACTTTGCAGACGCAGCGGAGCTCTTGTGACATGCCAGGCTCCTAATCATTTCAGGGCGTTCACCTGTCAGCTATTCCAGTGTTTTCCGCGCCACTCCCAAACAAATTCTTATCATTGCTGGCTATTTTGGGTATGCTTACATCGACTTCAAAGGTCGTGCTAAAAAGCGCGTTTACCACATACTATGGGTCTGCAAATTCACCAGCTCTGCAAATGCATGAGTAAAAAGATAGCCATTACACTGATATCTGCACACGCACACTAACACACATACATTGGGCTGAGGCGACAACTGGTGCTCTTTAGGAGGGCAAAGATCTCACCCAGCTTCATGCGCGTCAGATTTATACCGCAGGGCTTGACACTTTTGATCTATGCTGCCGGCCCTCGTCACACAACCAGCCCAGACATGACCACAACGATACATGGGTGTTAAAACAAACAAAAGTTCATACAAAGTTTAATACAGAGAATTCTTCCACAGAGAATTCCTCCACAGTACTCTACATAATGCATATGGGAATTTGTTTGTCTGTACTCTCTCATCACCTTCAGATATTATCAGGGATCAACTCTGCAAGGACTTGTGTTGTGTGCCTCTCACCTGAGTTGAATCCTCTTGCATGAAGAAGCCCAATTACCATCTTTCTACTGGAGACTGGTCCACTTCAAGTCACTACTGTTGGTACTGTGGTATCAATATGGTTTTGACTGTGACGGCATAGTCAAAATGATGTAGGTTTCAGTGAGCACAGAATTTGTAAATAGAGGACATGCTACATTTTTTTCAACTCTGTACTGGACCTTGAGTACATCCTGTACTTTGCAAAAAGAATAGCCTTATGTTTCAATTAAATGGTGTATTAGATCCTTGTAATCGTTAAGGGACTTTCTGGCCCAAAAGGCCCACATTCTTTGCAATGGCCTAAGCTAAACACAGAGTCCCTGCCTCTTTGGAGTCAAAGAAATGGGTCACACACCCATGTAGGAGGACTATGTGGACAGGAAATGGCATCCCTACAGTATTTTACATTTTATATGCAATTAAACACAAATAATCATTGTAATAAATATGACAATGCCTGCATAAAACAAGATGAATATATTAGGCCTGGTTGCAGTGTTCCTGACAAGCTGGAATGTTGCTGTGAGCAGTATGTGACCACCTTGCGGTACAGCCCTTTCACTTAATTAAAGATGGAAATGAAAAAATAGAAATGTGGGTTGAAGTTGCTATTTTTCATTATTTTCTTTGAGTAGGCACAATTGAATGGAACAATTGAAAATGGAGTCAAAAAGTAAATAATTTTTTTTAGAAAAAAAAAGGTTTCCTACCACTTGATACCACTAGATATCAACTTGATATCACCACCACTACAAATGATAATGTATTAGAAGAAGAACATGAATATCAACCTGTGATTTTCAGACACACAACTATCAGAGCTGCTGTTATAGAAAATTCTAAAATTATGTTTTAGAAAACATCTGCTGACCAATCAGAATCCAGCAGCCAGTTGCACCAGAAGACGTAAGTACATCTTTACCTAGTTTGAATGTAAATTATCACTATGTTCAAATTTATCAACGACTAAAAGTTATACCATTGCATCAAATCACATACATTCAACATAGACTTAATTTATATCTTAAAATGTACACCTAACTGTAAGTAGGTGAAATGCCCGCCATAAAAAAGACAAATGAAATTAGCACATTTTAATAGTGTATAGTTAGATTTACTGTTGTTGGTGAGTTCTGGTGGTATGTCTGAGTGACACTTGTTCTCATTTTTGTTTCCTACCATTACCCTCCCAAAAACCGCACACCATCCTTACAGCAAGAAACCAGAAAGCATAAACTCCTCTGTCCTGACTTTCCTTAGCTGGGAAATTTTAACTAAAGCTCTTACAGCTGAGATTCCTCCTATAAATTCCTTTTTAAACAAAATTACCATATCATACACTTTACTTTGTTAAACAACACATTTTCATAAAAACGTTTAATATCAAACATGAATTATGTGGAATGCATTATATTAATTGCTTAATTAACAAACAGAGCATTTCACACAAGATGTACAGTGAAAATAAAATAAAATTAGCGAGAGAGATAATGAGAGAGAGAAAAGAGAGATCGTGACTGTCATTCAGTACAGAGGGGAGTGCAAGTCACCTTCGTGATATGATAAATGCCATCCATGAGTGATTCTGCAAACATACACATCTCATACTGAATAAAGCACAGTGTAAATGTGTGAAACTGAACAGTATGTTTGTGTGTTTTTTATTTTTGTGTAGTTTTAATGTTCCAGTTTAACTTTGGCTCTTTTGTTTGTTGACAAAAGCAGTATTTCCTTTTTACATTGTATGGTGCCATTTATTTGTTTGAAACAATAGAAATGTCATTAAATGTGACAATATTTTGATTAAGATTGCTTTACACACTACTAGTTAAGTTGCGTCTTAAGTGATCATGGTGCAATCTGAAATTCAGGGCAGCGCTAGTGAGAAACTAGCTACTCCAAACGTACAATCAAACTTATGCTCTGCTGGTGCAACCAGCCACAGATTTCACCAACGCTGTGGAATAATAATTATTAATAGTAGTTTTCATACATTGTCAGAAACCACATCAGGAAGTCTGTTTGAAACACTAAACATCTCCACAAATCTGTTTGAAGTGATACAAATGTGTGCTGATTTAAACATGAAGTTTGTCATGATGCCCAAACCAGACAGGATGCAAATGCAATAAGACACTTTAATAAACAATGTAGGCAGAGGTACAAAATTGGCTGGCAGTAAGCAATGTCGTAAATGTGCAAAAGGTCGGTTGATCAACAAACAGTACAAACTAGACAAAACTAGGTAGTCAAAAACACGGAATAAGGTCAGGATCGGAAAGACTCTCAGTAAATTAAGGCTTGGCAAAAGGTAGACACAAGGAGGCGCTAAACTTAATGCTTTGCAAGGAAGTGAGAGATTCAGAGTCCTTTTATTAGATGTGTGAGCATGAGAGATTGGATGCACCTGCTCCCAATCAGATGTCAGGTGACCTTGAGCGTGGGAGGCGTTCCGCCATATTGTCTGTAGGCTGTGTGTCATGGGATGTGTAGTCCATTTCTGTGTCGGAGTGTTCGTTTGTAACAGTGTCCATTTCTGTGTCAGATAAAGTGTCGTCATCGGAGGGCATGTCTGTGTCCATGTTGAGAATGGGTGTGGGTGTATTCTCATGTGCAGGTGAGGGTGCAGGAGCAGGTGCAGATATGACACAGTTTGTCATGAGGGTATCAGATGGATCAGTGTGTAAACACCTGAAATTGTCTGCTGGGTTAAGAAATATTCCAACAGCTAAAATATTCCAACAGTTGTGGTCAGAAATGGACACTTGATTAGGGTTGAATGATTATTGCACACTGAGTATGGGAAAAGATCCATTTGTACCAGCACCACACACTCACATTATCATGTCAGGGTCACTGCTATACTGAAAATAATCCACCACCCAAATGATCTGAGTGATGGTCCTATGGTGGTCTCTGACACATCAGTGGGCTAAAGCTGGTAATTGTACACCTACAAAGTGACCTATATGGGTCAGGTGTCATATAGGTATAACTAATAAAATGGCAGTTTTGTGTATACATGTAAAAAAAATTTGAATTAGTTATTTCGGTGGCATTCTTCATTCTCTTTATCACCATTTGTGGCCCTATGTTTGATGCAAATCAGCCAGTGCTTCTCTGAGATCTACTGGGTTCTGGACTGGAATTACTTCAAGACTGAAGAGTTCAAAACAACCATCAATATGCAATGCCAGCCTAACTGTCTTTTCTTTTCAGGACCTCATTAATCAATAGGGCATTTTTTTGGTGCCTGTACCTTACTATATTTTCAATTCATATATGTCAGTAAATTACATTGACCATGTCTATGAACATCCCAGATAGTGTGCGTGCACACAAGCACACAAGCACACAAGCACACACACACACACACACACACACACACACACACACACAATTTTCATAGATTAACTAATAGAATAATCATTCTATTAATAAATAGCTACAAACAAATAGCTAATCTAATAATAGTAGTTCATATAAACCTACAGTGTACATTTAAACATGGCTTTCATTCTCAGAATGATTTTATTTGCAATATGTTAAGGTAAAACTATGTTATTCTACATTAGCATAAAATACTTTATTTATTTATTTAATTATACATTCATTCATTCATTTAAAATCCTGTAACCAAAAGTGGGGAAAGAATTTAAATTCATCCTAATATTTGGTGCACTTCTAACAATGAATTCCACTTTCAGGTATTTTTCTGTAGAGTAAGGAAAACTTCATGGCAAAACATGGCAATGGATTTTACAGCCCATTAAGTCATTGAGATACCAATGATCCTAACTCCCTCTGCTTTCTGGACCTGCCTGATCCATCCTGATGTCCTACTTCTGGTTGGAGTTATATGTATAACTTCTGTAAAGCTGCTTTGTGACAATGTCCATTGTTAAAAGCACTATACAAATAACATTGAATTGAATTGAAATTGAATTGAATTGTTATACAATTAAAAATTCTCCACTTTGTAAGAAGATAATATTATGGATGAAGATAAGAAAATGTACCTGTGGCAAAGGTATACTTCACCACCATCATCGCAATCTCAGTCTGTTTACATTTCAACAATACATCGAACTTTTCTGTACTGTACTGTACTGTAAACATTGATATAAAAAATGAGTATGGTTACTTTATAAGCTTATTTTTAAACTCCATTTTTACAGTGACCGGATGTTTTTTTGTTTGTTTTTAGTAAACATACAAACACAAAAACTTAACAACTGTCACATCAGTTCCCTCTTCTTTGCTGCTCAGACCAATCTCTCAGATCATTCTAAAATCACAGTATTACCTGTAACCTGCTCACTGGCAAGGCCCTTCGTTGGGCTACCATGGTCTGGAACAAGGCAGGAGAAGACGTCTCCTCCTATGAATGATTCATTAGCATGTTCAAATGCATGTTTAATCATTCTCTGGAGGGCAAAGAGATCTATGAGAAGCTCAACCTCAACATCAAGCAGGGAGACCACAGAGCTGCAGAATAGGCTTTGGAATTTCAGACCCTGGCAGCAGGTGGGTGGAATGATCCAGCTTATAAAGCCGCATTTCGCTGATGCTTAAATACCAACGTGCTCCCAGAGCTTCCCTGCAGAAATGATCAGACGACCCTGGACTCTCTCACTGACCTGGTCATTTGTCTGGATAATATAATTCGAAACTAAAACAGGCCAAGTGAGTTGAGTTAGATGCATGACGTGCTGGAGCCCATGCAAATTGGAAGAACCAAGCTAAGCCTCACCAAAAGGGAGAAGAGGCACCCCTCGCATACCATCGCCAACTGCACCATGTGCCATTGTGCCAGTCCATCCTCAACGAGCAAAGCAATGCAGTTCCAGACTGTTAACTGTTAACAGACTGTTCCATAACTGTACAGATAATGCACTGAGGTCAAATCATTTGTTCTTTCAGCCCTAAATGAGTCTGAAGGTGGCTACAACTTCACTGATCATGAAACCACCAGTCAACTCAATATCCCACTCTGCACCATTTATCCATCCATACATGTTCATGCCATCAACAACATCCCCATCGGCTCTGGCACCATCAGTTACTACACCGAAAATGTCCAACTTCATGATAGTGGACTTCACTGAGAACTATTTCTTTGTTGGTCACAGACTCACACAAGCACCCCCTCATCCTAGGATTACCGTGGATGCAAAAATATAATCTGATGATTTCATGGCAGGAAAAGGAAATATTAAAATGATCTGACTTCTGTTTACAACATTATCTGCATTACCTTTACATCCTTGTCATTTCCACTTCTGTAGAGAAACCAGAGCCAGACTCTCCTGTCCAATCTCTGGAAATATACCACAAATTTTTGGAAGTGTTCAGCAAAACCAAAGCCAGCAGCTTACCTTCACACCACCCCTACGACTGTGACATCAACCTCTTACCTGTTTATATTAAACTGGATCTGTGCAGAGCATATAATCTGGTGCACATATATGAAATCAACAAGTGGAAGATGGCCTTTTGCACCACCTCTGGCCACTACGAGTACTGCGTCATGTTATATGCTCTCTCTTTCATGCCCAGTGTATTCCAGTGCTTAATCAATGATATACTGAGAGAGAAGCTGCGACAATTCATTATAGATTACATCAATGACATCTTAATATATTCTCCATCCCTGGAAAACCATGTGAATCATGTCAAGCAAGTTCTTCGCTGTCTTTCTGAGAATCAACCCTATATTAAAGGAGAAAAGTGTGAGATTCATGTTAACACAGTGTCATTTTTGGGCTACATCATCAGCCCAGAGGGGATTAAAATGGACTTGGCCAAAGGTGCTGCAGTGAGACCATGTACTCTTAAAGAGCTTCAGAGATTCTTGGGGTTTGTTAATTTTTATCTATGTTTTATTTGGAGTTTTAGTGCCATTGCCACACCCCTCACATCTCTCCTAAAAGCGGCTCCCAAGAAACTGAGATGGCACCCAATGGCTAAAAGGTCATTCAACTGAATCCAACTGAAAACCACCTGCATTACAGCTCCCATCCTTCATCACCCCCATCCTAAATGGATATCCGTAGTAGAAGTAAATGGCTCAGAGGCAGGAGTCGGAGTTATCTTATCACAGCGTAGTGGCAAGACACCCAAGATG
Source organism: Notoglanidium maculatum (assembly GCA_030068355.1). Lineage (NCBI taxonomy): Eukaryota > Metazoa > Chordata > Actinopteri > Siluriformes > Auchenoglanididae > Notoglanidium > Notoglanidium maculatum. The sequence continues at coordinate 6,820 of JAQQZX010189978.1, forward strand.
TATCCCATGGCCTTCTTCTCCTGGAAATTACCTCCTGCAGAATAGAAGAGAACATGGATAACCAGGAGCTCTTGGCAGTTAAAGTGTCATTAGAAGAATGGAGGCACTGGCTAGAGGAAGCCAAGCCCTTTGTTGTTTTCACTGATCATAAGATCCTGGGATATTCTCAATCAGCTAAATGTCTAGACCCGAGGCAATCTCAATGGGCACTATTCTTCACCAGATTTCAGTTCACAGTAACCTATTGCCCAGGCTCCAAAAATACTAAAGCAGATGCTTTATCTTGAATCCACACCACACAGAAAACCAAAACCCAGTCAAACCCCATTTTTCCTCCTTCATGTTTTGTTCATGCCATACTTTGGGAAATAGATCAAGAAATTGCACAAGTCCACCACATGTCATCCATGCCAAATGCCCCAGAAACCTCACATTTGTACCATATCATGTAAGTCTGCATGGCAAACTGATCACTTGGGTACATACTATGCCAGCTACTGGTCATCCAGGCATTCAGTGCACATCAGCTGCTCAACACCAGCTACTGGTGGCCAAATATGCTCACTGACATCCAATCGTTACATCACCTCTTGCATAGCCTGCGCTCAAGCCAAGGTGTCTCGCACATTGCCCACAGTGGAAAACTCATGCCTCTACTCATGCCTCAACACCCATGGTCCTACTTATCACTTGATTTCCTCACTGACCTCCCAGAATCACAGGGTAATACTGTAATCCTGGTTATAATGGACAGATTCTCTCACTTCTTGCACCTAATTCCCCAACCGAGACTTCCCACAGCCTTTGAAACTGCCGAGCTCATGTTCAATTACGTTTTTCAATACTTCGGCCTCAATTATGATATTGTGAGTTATAGGAGAGCACAGTTTACCTCCAGAGTGTGGAAAAGCTTTATAGAAAAAATGGGAGCCTATGTGAGTCTCAATTCTGGGTACCATCCAGAAGACAATGGGCAAGTGAAGAAAGTAGAATCAGGATGATTGGGCTTGCATTCTCCCCTGGGCAGAGTATGCCCAAAATTCAATGAGTTACTCAACTGCAAATCTCACACCCTTTCAATGTGTATTGGGCTTTCAACCTCTCCTATTTCCATGGAATGCCAGAATTTCAGATTCTCCAGCAGTGGACTATTGGTTCACCAGAAGCAAACAAGTGTGAACAAGTGGGCTCATCAACATGGTCAGAGTCACAAGCCACAACAAAAAACTGGCTGACAGGCATAGAAGTAAAACGTGTGACTGTCTACTAAACACATCCAAGGGTTACCAGGAATTAAATAACAGGTACTTTGGCCTATAAAAATTCCTATGACAGATTAATGAATTCACTTTCAGACTCACTCTGCTCCGACAAAACCAGCTAGCACCATCATTTAATGTGTCTCAGTTAAAACCAACCGTCTCAGGACCAATGGCAGAAATTATCCCCTCTTCCACAGCTCCTGAACCACTAGACATTGATGGCCAACCTGCATATATTGTCAAAACCATTCTCAAGTCCCATAAAAGTGAAGGGAGGTTGGAGTATCTCATACTAGGGAGGTTGGGGGGATATGGCCCGGAGGAACGATGTTGGGTACCGTCATGTGATGTCCTGGATCCACAGCTCACATGACAATTTCATGCCAAGCACCTGGAGATGCCAGGTCCTCACCCTAGAGGTCACCTGAGGAAGAAATCCTCTCCCAGAGGGAGCTCCTTGAGGGGGGGCTTGGTCACATCAGCTCTAGAGTCTGCACTGGACTCCATTTCCCACAATCCATTGCAGCATACAAACATGGCCAACAAGAACTACAGTTCCCAACAATGTGCTCACTCCCAATCACCTAAGTACTGATCAGCCACAGGTGTTTCTCGTCTCTTCACCTTATATGAGTCACTCACTCACTGACTTTTGCGAAGTATCTCTCTGTGTATTCTTACCTGACGCTGCCAAGCCTTGCTGGTCTCATGTGTTTTCTGTGTGTTTGATCCTGCTCTGATTATTTGGATTTTGGGTACTGGTTATTCCCCTGTTACTGCTGTTTGCTCATTGTGTGACTTCTGCCTGTCCCTGTTTATGACCCTGCATGTTCCTTTGGATTTGTTTGCCTGTGAAACACTATAGTGCATTTGCTGTGACAATAACAAACCTAGTGTAAGATTAAAAGCAAAACATTCTTACAATTAAAATTGAGAACTGAAGTCAGCATTTTCACTAAGGACCACATTCTTCTACAGTACATCCTCTATTATTTTACATTATTCACACATCCTACACTATATGGACAAAATTATTGGTACACACCTCTTAATTGAATTCAGGTGTTTCAATCAGACTCATTGGCACAGGTGTATAAAATCAATCACCTAGCTATGCAGTCTCCATTTACAACATTTGAGAAACAAAATGGGTCCTTCTGAAGAACTCAGTGACTTCAAGTGTGGTACTGTGATAGGATGCCACCTTTTCAATAAGACGGTTCATGAAATTTCATCTCTGCTGGATATTTCACGGTCAACTGTAAGTGGAATTATCGGCAAGTTGAAGTTAACAGCAACTCAGCCATGAAGCAGAAGACCACATAAAGTCACAGAGCAAGGTGAACAACTACTAAGATACGTGGTGTGTAAAGGTTGTCAAAATTTTGCTGATTCCATAGCGGAAGAGTTCCAAACTTCCACTGGCATTAATGTGAGCTCATAAACTGTGCAGCAGGAGCTTCATGGAATGGGTTTCCATGGCCAAGCTGCTGCATGCAAGCCTCACATCACCAAGTCCAAAGTGTCGAATGGAGTGGTGTTAAGCACACTTCCACTGGACTGTGGAGCAGTGGAAACATGTTCTCTGGAGAGATAAATCACGGTTCTCTGTTTGGCAGTCAGATGGGTGAGCCTATGTTTGGCAGATGCTGGGAGAACATTACCTGCCTGACTGCATTGTGCCAAATGTGAAGTTTGGTAGAGGAGGGATAATGGTGTGGGGCTGTTTTTCAGGGTTTGGGCTAGGCCCCTTACTTCCAGTGAAGGGCAATCTTAATGCTTCAGCATGCCAAGCTATTTTGGACAATGTTATGCTTTTAACTATGTTGACAGTTTGCGGAAGGCCATTTTCTATTCCAGCATTACTGTGCCCCAGTGCATAAAGCAAGGTCCATAAAGACATGGTTGGATGAGTTCGGTGTGGAAGAACTTGACTGGCCCTTACAGAGCCCTGACATCAACCCCATCTACCACCTTTGGGATGAACTGGAATGGAGATTGAGAGCCAGACCTTCTTGGTCAACATCAGTGCCTGACCTCATTAATGCTCTACAGAATGAATGGACACAAATTGCCCCAGAAACACTTCAAAATCTTGTGGAAAGCCATCCAAGAAGAGTGGAAGCTGTTATAGCTGCAAAGGGGGGACCAACTCCATATTAAAGCCTGTATATTTGAATGCAATGTCATTAAAGTCCCTGTTGGTGTAATGGTCAAGTGTCCCAATACTTTTGTCCATATAGTGTATATCTACATCATCTCTAAGAATTTCCTTACATAGAAAAAAAAAAAAATAATAATAATAAATATATATATATATATATATATATATATATATATATATATATAAAGGTGGATGGCTGTGCAACATTTAGCTGAGGTATTTTGCTGTGAAAATGTTAATAATATAATATAGATATTTATAAACACGGGATATGCCATATGTATTGCAGGGTGTAGGATGTGTTGCTTTTGTGCAAGTAAATTTTATATGTGTATGTATAAATAGTCCTAGGTGTTGTCCTGGTTGAGGGTCCAAATTACCTGGAGGAAGAAGCAGGACTTCACCAGGGTCTTAATGTGGCAGGATCATGTAGTGGCCTGTGTGATGAGGACACCAAGGTACTGGAAAGTGTCTACTCTCTCTACTGGGGCACCATTGATCCTAAGTGGGTGGTAGCTCTTCTCCTGCTTTGAGCTGAAGTCCACCATCAACTTCCTTGTCTACCTGACATTCAGAAGGAGGTTTTTCTTCTGCCACTAGTTCAGGCTTTTAATCACCTCTAGATCTTCAGGCTTTTTCATCTCCTCAAGGTGGGCCAGCTCATCATTATCAGAAATCTAGCCCATTACAACAGTGTTATGATAAACTTGATAATGGTGGTAGAGTTGGAAGTGGTCACATAGTGATTAGTGTACAATGAGTATATCAGGGGCTCAGGACAGAACCCTGGAGTACTTGAGTGCTGAGGGTGAGGGCTGTGTGTAGTAGGTAAGTGATGGCATTATCTGTTGAGTGATTGGGGCAATATGCAAATTGTAATGGTGTCAGGTAATGAAAAGGTGATGAAGTACCTTCCAAAACACTTCACCATGACTGAGCTCAGGGTTATTGGTTTATAGACATTGAGACATTGACATTAGCTGGGGATTCTTCAGGACAGGAATGATAATAGACTGTTCACAGTACATAGGAATTACTGACTGTGCCAGGGAGAGGTTAAATATGTTAGTAAACACCAGTGCTATCTGGTCAGCACAGGATCTAAGGACTGGACCTAAGATGCCATCTGCTCTTGCTGCCTTCCTGGTGTTAACTCTGCTGATAGCCTTCCTCACAACATAATTCAAGGAAGTATTTCCTGCTCTGACACACTCCGCATACATACTGTCATTGGCACTAATAGTGCTGCCATTAGCACTGCTAGCACTGTTAGCACCACTTGAGCTATTAGCTCTGTTAGCTGCAGCCTTGAAGCCTTGAAGTGTTCAGCTTGTCTGCGAGGGATGTGTCCACATTCACCATCCTGAAGAATAGTGTTTTATAGACTTTTTATCATTTTTGGCCCCTGCCACAGGCTCCTAGAACCACATTGTTAGAACTGTGATTCTAGTTTCTTCCCATAACACCACTTCCCCTCCTTCACTGCTCTGTGCACATTGTCGGATGTATCCTTGTACTCATCCACGTTCCCATCACAGATGATTTTATCCATCTATGGCTTCTGGTTGGGAAATATTCTGAGGGCGATTTTGTGGACTTTCATTCACTATCATTCACCAGCTTCCCAATAAATCCCAGAGCATATTATGAAAACACATTGATGTCATCAATGTCCAGGACCTTTTCACTTCTGGTGGGGCAGGTGATGTGTTGATTTGAATTTTGGCCCTGCATGTTTGAGGTTGGAGCTTTTAAAATCCCCTGCCACAATGAGTGAAGAAAAAAGAAAAGTGGCTCCAGCCAAGTATTGATTGCTGAGGACTCAACCAGATCACAGTAAAGTTCTGCTACCCTCTTCCTTCGGCCAAGATTTTCATTACACTTGATCTACACAGTGGTTATAAGCCCATTTGCCACAGGGAGGGTGATGAGTGGAAAATGTTAAGTAAGCCCTTGTATGACAACTTGAGGTACAGCTCTGTGTAAAAGGAGAGAAATGTGAATTTCATGTGACCATCATCTCCTTCCTCAGGTACATTATGTGCCCAGAAGGGTTACCCCTTCTGGGCACATAATGTACCTGAGGAAGGAAATGGACCAAGAAAAGTTTCTGCCCTGAAAGAATTACCCACTCCCACATCCTTGCCTTTGTCAATTTCTAATGAAGTTTCATCAGAGGCTTTAGTTCCATTGCCACTCCCCTCATGTTGTTGCTAAAAAAAAAACGGGTCCCAAACATCTAGCATAGAAAACAACAACTGATGAGGACTTTGAGAGGCTCAAGACAGCATTCACCAGTGCTCCCATTTTGAAACATCTTGACCCCTCAAAAACATTCATTATTGACAAAAACCAAAACTTGTTCCTGTGGCTTTCTATGATAAGAAGGTCTCCCTTGCAAAACATAATTATGATATTGGTAATCAAGAGTTGTAGGCTGTCAAAACTGCTCTAGAAGTGTGGTTTCACTGATTAGAAAGAGCTTCTTATACTTTCACTATATTCAGTTCACCATTTAACAATTAACATGAAGACCAAATTCCGATCTACCACGTCCCATCCCACCTTAACACCTCGGCATCTGCACCACCCCAAATCTCTACCCTTTCTGGATGAGACCACTCATGGCAAGATCTTCAACAGCCTGACTCAGAATATTCTGGATGACTATCCCCAATAGGTATTTGTTAAATAGTTTTAATATAAATAGTTTTAATCTAAAATATAATTTTTTATCAAAAGAGTTTAGTTTCAAGATCCTGAGACCTGTACAGTATCTCATTGACAAACGTGCTAAAGTGCTATACTGAAAGTGCTATAAAAATCAGTTTTATTTTAATTGAATTTTAGCATTTAACTATAACTATCCTATACAGACAATAAAAGCTCTTTTAATTCCAGCACATCAGACACCACCGCCCAACCCTTTATTTCAAGTGGTAGAAGGGATGGTGCATCATTACAAGGCAGTGCAGAGTCTCCCAGTTGAATCAAATCCACTTAAATGGTGGAAGGACAAAGAGAGCCAGTTTCCCCATTTAGCCGAGTTGGCTAAATCCTGTCTTTGAGTTCCGGGCACACACAGGCGTTACCATGTGTTGTGTAAGGTCAGATATTGGTGGCCGAACATCTTATCTGACATCCATGGATTCATGTGTTCATGCATGGCATCTGCCATGCCAAATTACCCATCACCCTACCAGCTGATAAGTTTAACCCCTTACCCACACCCCAACAACCCAGGTCTTACATCACCATTGACTTCATCAAACACCTCTCAGAGTTTTGAAGTACTCTAGTCATAAGGGATCATAGATCAGTGATCAAAATGTGATCAAAAGTGATTGAAATCTTTGAATCTTCTCCCACTACATGGTTTGCCTACCTGCATCAAAACCACAGAACAAATCTTCACACAAGCATTCCACTATTATGGACTTTCTGAAGACATTATAAGTGATCAAAGCAGTTCACCTCCAGGTTGTTGGAGGTTGTAGCCATTTTGACAACAAGGACAACAATTCTCCATTTTGTAATTTATCTGTTTAGGCAGGGATCACAGAAATCATGGATTATAGTAGTGTGCATGTATTTTTTTTTCCCACCCTAAAATTGAAAAGGTTCCAAAGCCCCTGTTAGCAGGCAATACTGCATTACAACATTGTAAAGCCACAGTCATTCCAGATTTTGACAGAAAAACCTTGTAAAATTGTGGTCTTAAATAAATAAATAAATAAAAATCATAATCAAAGGTTTTGCCTTGCAGACCAGTCAACTTTGACAAGTAAATTCTAATTTAATTTTAACTATGTTAGCTTCTTAAGGGGTAGTACTTTATACAGCAGCAGTTAAGTTCTAATTTTAGCATTGCTAAGTTTAGACATGATTTCATCTCTAAGGCCTAGTCCATATGTACATAGGTGTTTTTTAAAGTTTTTTTTAAAAAGGTTTTCCTCCTTCATTTTTAAAAAAAAAATCCTATCCAAAGAACCATCTTAAAGAAAATCTCTGTCCACATGAAAACACAAAAACATGCAGTCGCCTCATGTAAATAAAGAGAGTAGGGCCTGTGTTCACCAAATGTGTTTTTTTTGTTTGTTTGTTTGTTTGGTTTTTCCTTGGGCAGCATCTATTTTCCATACAAATTCTATGATGTTCAGCACTGACAGCATGCAACAATCAAATGAGAAATTTCACGCCTGCAGTTTATCTTAATCAAAACTGAGCTTAGGTTTTCTTAGCTCTCTTTAGGCTGTCTGCACAAGTTGTTAATATTTTTACATGAGGAAGGAAATTGGACATGGAATTTTACACTCTATGGACACATCCCTCAATGGGACAATCATTTTAATTTAGCACATTATAAAGGCATATAGAAATTGCTATATGGAAATTGTTCGGTTTTTATGAGGACAAACTGCAAACTTTAAGTGGTTGTCTGGAAGCCTGCTACAATAGAGACTTGAAATTCACAATGAAGGAATGCATAAGTGTATGCTAGATGTTTTTTGTAACCTAGCAACAATAAGCACTTGAGAAATGCAGACTGGAAGCACTCTGAAAACGAGGATGTGGGAGCAGCCAGAGCAAAAAAATATGCATCTGGAAGACAAAGGCCTTAGTGGGTCACACCCTGACATCAAAACAAGGAGATACCATTGCGCATGCTGATATTACAAGCCAAAATTTCAATTTTCCCTATCTAAATATTAACACTGAAAACAGATTTTCTGAAAATCTTCACCCTAGAAGGAGTTTAGCATAAAGTCCTACAGTCATAAAGTGGAAAAGATGTTAATCTATTTCAGAAGGGTCAAATTATTGGCAATGTCCAATGCATTATTAAAAACTGGAAGGGTAATGGGGATGTGATGGGTGCATCAGGCTAAGAAGAGAGGCGCATAAAGTGATGCAGCCATCATGCCTGCTGCCTACCGTACATGATTGTGGTGGCAGTGCTATTTTCTGGTTGCTGCAGTTGGTCGGGTCTAAGTTCAGCAACATTATGTTCCCAAAGAATGCCGTCAGCTGACTACCTGAATATACTGAATGACCAAGTTATTCCATCAGTGAATTTCTTCTTCCCTGATGGCACGGGCATATTCCAAGAGTCCAGACCTTAACCCCATTGAGAATCTTTGAGATGTGCTGGAGAAGAATTTGCGCAGCAGCCAGACTTTCCCATCATCTCTACAAGATCTAGGTGAAAAATTAATGCAACTCTGGATGGAAATAAATGTTGTGACATTGCAGAAGCTCATCGAATTGATGCCACAGCAAATGCATGCCATAATCAAAGCTAAAGGTGGTCCAACGAAATATTAGATTACTTATGTCTGAACAGGCAGTGTATATATAGTAACAGTATCGCATTTGAGAGTATAGTAAAATTATAAATGTAAATATTAAACGAGGTCTGGCATGGTAGTTACACTTTTTAGTTCAATATTGCCATGAATACCTTACGGTTTACATAAGATACAGTGTTTAAGTAACATAAAATACTAGAGAAGTGCTTTTCCTGAAGAAAATGCAGTGTTTGCATAGCTTACGCATCTCCCAGGTGGTTGCTAGGTATTGCTGTAGCATCCAAGGTGGTTACTATGGTGTTGCAAAGTAATTGCTATGGTATCCAAGGTGGTTGCTATGGTGTTGTATATGTATCCAAATAATATGAGTGGAGCATAGACCTTTACAAAGTTCTGCCATTAATTTCTATGGGAAACTATTTGGAAGAATTCAATTCAATTCAATTTTATTTGTATAGCACTTTTAACAACAGACATTGTCACAAATCAGCTTCACAAAAGTATATAAATTCTGAATATAAACTTATGAATCTACACATTTATCTATATATATCCCTAATGAGCAAGCCTGTGGTGATGGCGGCAAGGAAAACTCCCTGAGATAAGCAAAAGGAAGAAACCTTGAGAGGAACCAGACTCAAAAGGGATCCCATCCTCATTTGGGTCACAAAGGAAAAAGAAAATAGAAAAAAGAAAAATAGTTGCTGTGCAAAAACCATTCATCTGATCAAAAATCTGTATCTATACCACTTGTACATTAAGTGTTACAGCGAGCCAATCCCATCTGACTTTGGGTGAGATGCAAGGTATACCCTGGGCCAGTTGTCAATCTGTCACAGGGCTTGATCCAAATCTCAGCAAAGGCATTATGTAGCTTTAAGTTCAGTCCCAGATCCTGAAACATTGTGTTTTTTTACTATTGAACATATGCTACTAATAACAATAATCACCCCTCAGTATGCGCCAATCCTGGTGCTTGAACTTAGTCCCAGAGTTCTTGATCTCTTTCAACTGGATTGGGCTCAGCTTAAATGGAGCTTAACAAGGCACAACTTGTTACTAACAACTCTTAGAATAAGCCAACAGTCATGGCAAGCGCTCTAAAACTCTGTTTCTTTCACATCACAATGAGTGATTCATATGGTTACATAATGATACTTAGTTCCATAATTAGTTAAATCATTAGTTTATTCTAAGTAATTTATTAATCGCACTTTCCCAGAAAGTTCCACGTAAAACATCTTTAGAAGCTAGCACTAACCATTAACTATCAAATGATTCACTCAAGAAACCATGCAAACCAAATAAATTGAAAAAGACAGTGAGATATTAATGAATCATTTCTGTGGATGTGACATTACAAAAAGAGTTGCTACATTTTAAAAAAGGAAAAAGAAGAAAGAAACTTTTGGAGGTCCCATAGTAGGTCAGCTACTAAGAGCTTAAATGCAGTTTGCAACCACTAGATGGCACCACAACTCAAGTTTCCAACATTTTGTTCAGTTGTTGCAGATTTTGTTAAAGCAGATAAAGAAGACAGTATGACAAAAAGGTCACACAAAGATGTGTGTCCACCCACCCACCATTTATCAGTTAAGGGTCATGATGAAGCTGGAGCCAATGCCAGCAGACTTTAGGGTGGGGTACACCCTGGACAGGTCACCAAACTATTGCAGGGCTAACACAAAGACACACAACCATTCACACCTATGGACAACCTAGAGTAGCCAGTTGACCTAATCTGCAGGTCTTTGGTCTGTGGGAGGAAACCAGTGCACCTGGAGGAAACCCACGCAGGCCAGAAAGAACAAGAAAACTCCACACAGTAAGGCCTCAGTCAGCCAGCAGGTTTGAACCCAGAACCTTCTTGCTGTGAGGTGACAATTCTAATCACCACCATGCCACCATCCTCTAACTAAATATAATTTCATTTTCACTGAATGGATTCTATTTTAGCTTAATGACTTCTTTTACACTTTTTTAAAGGGCTAAAAATTATTAATTTTGAGATGTTAAATTATGAGTCTTGATGCCTATTTAAATCAATAGGGTGAATTCAGGTAATCTGGGAAATCAGGTAAATTGGGACAGCATTTATTTTCTGGACTGATAAGTGGAACTGCTTGATAAAAGTAACATAATTGATATAAGTAACATAATTTAATTCATCTGATAACATTTGAAGCATCAACAAGAGACGTGCTTTGGCTTTTTTGTCACAAGGTTATATAATGGTAACAAATCATTTATTTCACATATTTATACAGTACATGTCTTAACATGCAATAAGTGGAGAGCGGAAAAGGGAACAGATAAAAGGAATACAAGAATGGATGCAGGAAACACCCCATAACTGTGTTTTGAATGATGCGTTGACTGATTTTATGTTCATATGTTAAACTAGGAAATACAGAATATTACTTAGGCCTATTACATGGTATGCAGAATTTTTTTACTCAAGTACACTTTTTATTTTTTAAATCCTGTGTTATGTTGCTGCTGCAATAAATAATTTATAAAATGCTACTTACCTTTTAGTGATGGTCTTCTACTGTAATCTCTACACAGTGAATTTTAAAAAAGATTGTGCATGAATTTAGGAAAATATTCAAGATTTCCTTAACTATATTGGTACTGCTGTAAGAAATGATTTATAAAATGTTACTAAGGCTAGCATCTTAGTCTTAATTAATAAAGTCAATTTTACTTAGTTTACTCTCGTCGTATATTTGAACATTTGATTAATCTGGAGAAGGTTAGAGAAAACTGAAATCTGATATATTGATGCCACAAATAAGTAATGTTTTAAACATTATTGAGGATATAAAGGGAAAAACTAAACTATTGAAAATGTATCACAAATTGCTGTGTGATTAAAAATGTTTTTCAGTTGGTAAGCTTCTTCAAAATATAATATAAACATTTTTCCTTCACACATATATATTCAATTCAATTCAATTTTATTTGTATAGCGCTTTTAACAACAGACATTGTCTCAAAGCAGCTTCACAAAAG
>JAQQZX010190243.1:0-11034 GCA_030068355.1 Notoglanidium maculatum
TCCTGTCGGCACGAAACGCAGTTAGCCCGGCTAGCTGAATAGCGGCGTCCGGAACTCTGTCGCTGAGCCATGTCTCCATAAAAGAAATGACACAGCAATTTCCGAACTCGTGCTGGGTAGTCCGCTGGAGTCTGATATAGTCCAATTTATTGTCCAAAGAACATACGTTAGAAAGTATTATTGTTGGTAGGGGGGGTCGGCTAGGATTAACTCTTAGCCTCGCGTGGACCCCCTTCTGTCGATTGCGCCCACGTGAACATCGCCTAGCAACCGGGCCCATATCAGGACCCTGGGCTCTGCCTGTGAGGTGGCTTAGGCCGCTGTCGCGGGCCGCAACTTTACACTTTCATTCCCCAACATCTGAAGATTATTGCACCTGTGAATTCATTCTTTGAGTTTTTTCTTCACCATATTGAGTACTTCTTGTTATTGGCCACCAAGATAGCTGGTCTCCACTACACAACTTTGAGCAATTGTGAATAATGACCATTCCTGCAGGATTCATGCTTGAGCAACCTATAAACTCCCTTGGAGCTCGAAACAAACACGATGGACTGTCAGTCTCTGGTAGGGATAGCTCCTGTGTTGCTTGTACAGTGAGACAACACACCTGGCTTACACATTTAGAGCCTGATTTGGGGTTGAAACTGGTGCAAAGCTTAAGCCATCTATTAATGACAGACTAGTCCCCCTCACATTTCTCATCCATCATGTGCACAGATTCTATGTCTGTAGCCACATATGGGGAACACATCCAGTCTTACAGTGATCCATAGGGTTTAGCTGCAATATTCAACTCTCATGGTGTAATTTTGTTGCTTGCATTGGAATGAACATTGCTCATTGAGCAATGACTACATCAGAACAGCTGGTCCTGATGGCACATCAATTTTAAATACCACCAAGTTTTCCAGTCTTTTGTTCATTTCCTCTCTGGACAGAGGTGCACTGTCCATGCTGTACACAATTCAGTCCTGTTTGGCCTTAGTATCCAATGCTGCTCTCACTAGTAAATGGGACACTTACAGTTTCTTCCCCAAAAAGGTTTCTTATCCTAAATGTATGTAATGAATAGCAGATGAGGACTGTTACTCAAGAGAATTTCTTAAATGCAACAGCTCCTAGACTTCCATGCCCTGAAGTGGAAACTGCAAATGAAGTGTGCTCTAATGTATGGATCCACTGTTCTGTCTCATTCCTACTTGTCTTCCTACAAGAACTCCTAGAGAGCAAATATTCCCCATCAACATTGATAGTCTATGTTGTAACCATTATAGTGCAACATTGCACTATGGATGGTATCTTGTTACGTGCTTAAACCTTGTCCACCATAGTCCCCCAAGAGCTGAACATGGAATTTGAAAATTTAATGGAATTCTCTTAAGGTCTTTCCTTATGAGCTCATGCACGATGCCAACATGAAATGGAATTGCCTTTTTGCTAGCCTTCACTTCAGCAAAAAGTGGCAGAACTGCATATTGCATATATGCAATGTACTATATGTACATTACCTAGAAGAATGTTGATAAAGAAACTCTATGCTGCTGCTCCCTGGCATCACTGTGACCTTCTCCACTTTCTTCAAGCTTAACATCACCTCTCTCAGTGGAGTGAGTGTCATCTCCACAGCATTTCATTCAGTGGGTCTCAATTACACTGAGATATACATTATCCAGGTTATTTGTTCCACTCATAACAAGATTGAAACAGAATGCTAATAATGTGCATACCTGTTACTCAGTGAACACTTGATAACTGACAGCATTCTCTGTCATTCAGAACTAGAATGGACCCAGTAAGAACTTAAATAATAGGGAATGATGGCCATATCAATGACCAAGTCATATGGTAACTCTGTGACTTCATTGAAGGTCTCAGCATGTGTATGAACATACAGAAGAAGGTATCCAGGTAATTCTCACCACCCATAGCAGTTACCTAGTGCTTACAAAACTTTAATATATTTTCAACCAAATGTAATATATGTTTTTAAAAGTCTGAAAAAATGAATACCTTGAAGAGTAATATAACAATATAAACTGCAAAGAGTTATCATCTCTCATTCTGAATGTATATGACCAGTTTCTTATGCTAATCATACACTAGAAGACTTTGAATCTGACACCCTCTCCCATCTAAAGACAATATGTCATTATTCACAGAGTTTGTAGCCACAGATTTGATTTGCAAAGACTGGTGATCTTGCAGGGTCACTATTACCCACTTTGATGCTTCCTGTTTGGTGCTTGGTTGTTGACGATATCTGTATAACTATTTGCATGAGCCAAGACTAAATACCTTAAACCTGGGTGATTTTACTGTGAAGACCAGATTTTATAACATCAAGACCAGAAAAAGACTGACTTAAGACAGGTCTCCTGACCACCTTACAACCAAACAATCAAGGTTATGGGAGCGTACAACAACTCCAACAAAACTGTAATGATTTTATTCTGACACTGGTAATTTTTCTGTGACAGTGAAATCACTTGAAAAGTCATTTGGTTTAAGGCCAACATTACCTTTACTGGTTGAAGGATGAGAGATTTGTTTTTTAGTGTTATCTTGCTATGATTGCTCTGTTGAATGACTGTTAACTAAATTCTGACACTGAAACAGCAGGAACGTTGCATGCCCCTGTGTCTATAGTGTGCCCCTTAAAAGCTGTGTTGTACAGTGCAAACACTGTACCTTCTTCAAACACCTTACCTTCTTGATTTTCTTAATTTCAGAGTCATCTTCACTGGGTGCAGTGGTGGGGTTGGACTGTATCTTCTCGTTGTCTTTAAGCAGTCCTGCAATCTGCCAAAGGAAATGACTTATAGTGACTATGCACTCATAAATATGACTTTTAATTGGTTAACTTCTCTTAACTGGCTTTACTCATATATTAATATGTGAGTCACAAGTTAACATAGCACTAAATTTATTTTTTATTTAGAATTCCGCTATGAAGGATTCAACTACATAAATGCCTCTGACTTGTTAGCCATCACCAGTTAACACTGGTTCCTTTCATTTTTTCTTCCTTGTCTTATTTTCTTCTTCTGTGTCATCCTGGTGCATCCTTCTGCATTCCCCCTGCCACTTATAAAAACATGTAAGCAGAAGGCATTCTCTAAAGGTGTGTCCATTCTGTGTTACTATGGCAACTCAAAATGGTGCTCCCTAGAGGTGGACCCACTCCCTATGTAGATATAAATGGCTCATTCTTACCTTAAGAAAAGACAACTATTTATAATTACAGGTAATTATCCAGTTATAAAAACATACTTGTGAATTCCATAAGTACATTATAGACTGTAAAAAATTTCTGTAGATTTTTATGTAATTTACCAGCAGCAGTACAGTAAAATTTACAGTAAAAAAACTAATATATTTTCAGTAGAGTACTGTTACATAATTTAAAACGACACATTGTATTTGCAGTATACAACCGAGCTGAAGAGTCTTTCTCAAGGATCCAATAAGCACAGTTTGGTGGTGCTGGGATTTGAACACATGACCATCTTATTTGGGACATGAAGCCTTAACCACTGAGCCAACAATGATTAAGGACCAAAAGCAGTGAATCAGTGCAATTTTTAATTCAGTTGAATCAACGCTAACTTGTTGCAGTGTTCTTGTGGTGGAGCAATGGTTACTGTCTGGATTACTGCACAGATGGTTGTGTGTTCAAATCCCAGATCTGGCATGGTTAGGTAACCCCCTTAACGTTCAGCTTGGCTGTATCCTGCATTGCCCAAAAGAACAAGCATGCTGGCTTATGTGACATTTTATATAACATTAAGATATTACAGCACTTTATCGTAAATGTAAATATACAGTTGTTTACTGTAAATTTTACAGTACTGTACTGGCAACCCAAGCTGCCAGTAAACTACCATAAAAATCTACAGGAATGTTTTTACAGTGTAGAATATACATACTCGATTTCTGTTAATAGATATCCTAAAAATCCTACGTAGTGGACCTTTTAAATAGAGCTTTATATACATTCACCATCTACTTTATTAGGAACACCTGTACACATGCTCATTCATGCAATTATCCAATCAGCCAATAATGTGACAACAGTACAATACATAAAATCAGGCAGATACAGCTCAAAAGCTTCAGATATTATTCACATTAAATATCAGAATGTGGAAAAATGCGAATACAGGGACTTGAACTGTGATATGGTTGTTGGTGCCACTTGCACTGGTTTAAGTATTTAAGAAACTGCCAGTTCCCAGGGATTTTCATGCACATCAGTGCTGGACTCTGCACTGGACTCCATCACCCACAATTCACAACTCTGTCTGTTTGGATTTTGGATACTGGTTTTCCCTTTGTCTCTGCCGCTTGCTGATCCTGCTACTTCTGCCTGTCCCTGACTATGAGACTGCCTATCCCTTTGATTCTGATTGCCTGTGTTTACTATTATTATATTTATTAAATGCTGCCATGCATTTGCACCCTACTCTGCCTCAGTGTGAAGTATGGCAACTGAAATAACCACTCTTGCAGAGTGTGCAGAAAAGCATCTCAGAACACAGCAAGTTGAGCCTTAAGGTGGATAGGCTACAACAGCAAAAGACTTTGGGTTCCACTCCTGTCAGCCAAAAACAGGTATCTGAGGCTACAGTGGGCATAGGCTTATGGAAACTGGACAGATGGAGAAAGGAAAAAACTGGTCATAGGTGCATACATACAGTGCCTTGAAAAAGTATGCATGCCCCCTTGAACTTTTCCACATTTAGTCACATTACAACCACAAATTGAAATTTATTTTATTGGGCTTTTATGTGACAGACCAACACAAACTAGTCCATAATTGTGAAGTCCCCCCAAACCCCCAATATAATTTTGCATTTAGGCCAAAAAGTTCAGCTTTGGTCTCACCTGTCCTGAGTACCTTCTTCCACATGTTTGCTGTGTCCCCTACAAGGCCTGTGACAAACTGCAAATGGGACTTCTTATGGCTTTATTTCAACAATGGTTTTCTTCTTGCCACTCTTCCATAAATTCTTCTCTGCATCTCCTCCAGAGTGACCATGGGCTTCTTGGCTGCTTCTCTGATTAGTGCTCTCCTTGCCTGGCCTGTCAGTTTAGGTGGACGACCATCAACGACGTCTTGGTAGGTTTGCAGTTGTGCCATACTCTTTCCATTTTTGGATGATGGATTGAACAGTGGTCTGTGAGATGTTCAACGCTTGGGATATTTTTTATAACCTAGCCATGCTTTAAATTACTCCACAACTTTATCCCTGACCTGTCTGGTGTGTTCCTTAGTCTTCATGATGCTGTTTGTTCACTAATGTTCTCTAACACACCTCTGAGGCCTTTGAGGAGCTGTATTTATTCTCAGAATAAATTACACACAGGTGGACTCTACTTACTAATTAGGCGACTTCTGAAGGCAATTGGCTACACTGGATTTTATTTAGGGATATCAGAATACAGGGGGATGAATACAAATGCAAGCCACACTTTTCAGATTTTTATTTGTAAAAAAAATTGAAAACCATGTATCATTTTCTTTCTACTTCACAATTATGCACGAGTTTGTGTTGGTCTGTGACATAAAATCCAAATAAAATAAATTTTTGTTTGCAGTACGTAACTTCAAGTTCCTTGGAGTGAACATCACTGTGAACAACACTTCCTGAGGAGGATGAAGAAGTTTGGCATGTATGCCAATATCATCTCAAACTTCTACAGGTGTACAATAGAGGGCTTGCTGACGGGCTGTGTTACAGTATGGTATGGGAACTCCTCTGCCCACAGCCGGAAATCACTACAGAGTGTAATGGAGGCAGCACAGCACATCACTGGCAAGAGCCTCCCTACCATTCAGGACATCTACCTCCAACGATGCCTGAGGAAGGCACACAGCATCATTAAGTACCACAGGCATCCAGCACACCAACTGTTCTCTTTGTTACCTTCTGGAAGACGATACAGAAGCATGTCTGCATGGACTACCAGACTTAAGAACAGCTTCTATCATCAGGCTATCAGACTCCTTAACTCCAGCAGCTAAACATCCCTCAGTGTACTGGTTACCAACATACCACTATGCTTTTTCTGTCTGCAATGTGAAGTAGTACTTAATTTGTCACTTACTACTTAACTCGACACTTTACCCCAATGTGAAATTATTGTTATTACTCACGTCACTTTATTCAATGTGCAATTACTGTTACTTGCATTCGTCACTTTCTCTCATGTGCAATACTGATGTCTGCACTACACCCCTTATTTATGACTTTGTACCCCACACCCCTTTTCTCCTTATCTTCTAAGTTTATGTTAAATTCATTTGTATAGGCCTCCATTGCTGAGACTTGTTTCTTGTTAGTATTCTTGTCCAACATATTTCATGGTAATGTTGACCCTGTGTTAGCATACATATGACAAATAATCAAAACTGAACTGAACTGAACATTTAATTTCTGGTTGTAACATGACTAAATGTGTATGAAAAAAGGGGTATGAATAATTTTTCAAGGCACTGTATACACATTGGTCAAAGTGAGCTGGAGTGACCTGGAGTTTATTTGGTGTTTCTGCATACTCAGTATCTTGGAGAGGGTAAATATTAGATATTGAACTGAAAATTCCCAAAAACCTGAATGACTGACAACAGTTCCATCGGGAGTAATGCGCAAAGATTTTGGCAAAGTGCTGTGCGAATCTTATGGAAGACTACCCCAACAGTTGAAATGAGGTTCATCAAATACTAACCAAGTGTCATCAAATACTAACCTAATTGTTCTATGTCCTAATTGTACTATGACCTAATTGCCCTAATTGTTGAATGGCTATAACAATTTCTACAAGAAACATTCCTTTTTATTTTTTAGAAACTATCATTTACTTGTCATACCTTTCCACAGTTTTCCATTTTGTTGTTTTATCGAAAGCATTTAGCAAATTTTTTTTTTCTTCTCAGCAGTCTGTTACCAGATTATGTAGAGTGTAATGGTTCATTGGAACAGGTTATTCAAATACTCAATGATACCTCGAAACCAATAGTAATTAAGTGGTGCAATAAGGATTTTGTGGAACATCAATTTGATGAAAGGAAATGTCAAATGGATCAACAGATTATGGACATTATTTCAACCTCTGCTGAGATTAAAGATGGCCATTATTATTCATAACTTTACAATGCTAATGCAACAATAACCAATAAAAAGCGCATAGTTCAACAAAGAGCACAGGACCTGTTGAAAATTTGTTTTAAAACCTTAATTGAATATAAAGGTTTCATTAAGGATGTACTTGCAAAGGGTTATGCAAAAGATCAACCCCAAGCTGTACTACATTCATTTTGTTAAAGTTAGTTAATGACAATAAGCGTCATGAGCATAATCAGGCAAAACCTTTATGTAGGTGACTGCATGAAATCTATAAGAAAGTTAAAGCATGCTACATCTTTATACAGCTCTCTGTACACAAATGAATTTCCAATGATTGCTCTCTCCTTGCAGTAATTCCTTGGAGGAAAACAGGGCTAAGGGTGTGAAGACACTGGACTTCAACAAAAAAACAGCTTCCAATAGAAAAAAGCTTTGTGTGTTCAGAAGAATGTTAAACATGATGTAATCTTTTTCAGTACTGTATTTAAATCCCATTCACCAAAAAAATGTGGCATCCTGTCCATTGTAAATTCAATCCATGATCCTTTTCTGGGTTTTCTGGCACCATTCTTACTCATTGCCAAGCAAATACTACAAGAACTATGTAAGAGCAAGCTAGGGTGCCATGAGAATTCCTGTGGAAACAGTTCAAGCCTGGCAAAAATGGTCAAATGAACTGGTACTGTTAAATACAGTATATTTACTGTTAAAAATGTTTTAATTCCAAAGACTTTGGAAAAATTATAGTTGAAGAATTGCACCACTTTTTGATGCAAGTGAGGTTGGCTTTGGCACTGTTACTTACCTTCGGCTGTCAAACAATAAAAAAGAGGTATGTGTTGCCTTGGAAAAGGCTAGAGTAGCACCTCTTAAGCAAACAACCATACCAAGACTGGAAATTGCAGCTACCGTCTTAGCTGTACATCTGGACCAGTTCCTACAAGCAGAATAATCTGGAGTTATCTGTTATCTGGAGAATCTGGAGTTGAATGAATCTACTATTTGGACAAGTAGCATGACAGTTCTCAGATACATTATGAACATGACAGAGATTCGAAACGTATGTCGCAAGGAGCCTTATTCATTCGAGCCTTCTTCCAGTGGATGCAACATCACACATTATAAGAACTTCCTTCAGACCAAACTCTGGAAAACAAAACTCAAAACTGCCACCAAATCTCAAAAAAGAAAAAAAAAGGCAGCTCTTTCTCTTAAAACAAAATAATGAAACAATCTTCACACTGTCTGCGGACCCTACAATGAAAGACAAGCCTGTCGAACAAGAGGAGAATGTTATTTTGAACAATGTACTTATGAACGTTTTTTTTGAACGATGAACTCCTCTACCTTTACTTAACAAGGCTTATATCACGTGTGAACCAATGGACTCTAAACACTCGCATGTTTGGAATACAAATTGTGAATTCATCTTTTTAACAACCCTGTCAGAGGATCTCACATGGTGGATTTAATGAAACATTTGATGAACCCTCTTAAAATCCGACACTCTTGTGAGCCTACAGGGTGGAATGTGTTTTTGAAAACCTTGTATGAGCTGAAAATATCTCTACCAACAGTGGTTAATATCCATGCGCATCAACAAATTCTGAATTTCAAAGTCATACCTGGGGCAGCAGTAGCAGTGAGCAGCCTGACCCCACAGAATTGGGGGTTAAAAGAGGAAGAACGTTTCTTTATAACTACAATTGTCACAAGTTTCATTAAAGAATAATCACACATTTGTCACTAAAGAACATGCTTGTCTGTGTTGTTATATATGTTAAACATATTGTCTGTGTGTGTTTTTATGATACTAAAACATCTACAGGGTTAATTAATACAATCAATAAAACATCTATTGGAGATAGATATCTAATACAAAAACTTAGCCCTTACATAACTAACACAATTTAATACAAAAACTGGCAGGGAATTTAATTAACAAATTCAATAAAAACATTTACGTAGTTATTTTATACAAGCAATATAAAAACATCTAAGGGGTTATGATCTAAGGTAATTACTTAATACAAACAATATAGTGATGGCACTTAAACATTTTTAAATAGAAGGATATATTTTTGAAGGATTATGCATGGTAATTTCTTAAAAAATATTTAAGCAAAGTTTTTTTATAGGTTAATCCACATGCTCTTCAACATGGATAATAAAGGCAGTGTTGTCCACAGACCATCGATAAAGGATGGTGAAGTTGTTTTTCATGGTAGAAAATAGTCCCTCCATGGGTGTGACTTTCTATAAAAAAATATAGCATTCCTGTCCTCCAAAGTTAAAGAATGTAGCATTCCTGTCCTCCAAAGTTAAAGCGATTCAATGCTCGCCAGGCTTATGCCTCAGATGTGTGTTCAAAATAAAATGTTATTTAATTTTCTAATAAAAACCTGAGCTCCTCTGATGTAAATACCCCACAGAACATGTCACCCAACAGATACTACATTAGGCCATTAGGCCTAACTGATGATTATTCATTTTCCCCTCAGAAATAATTTACCAGGACCTGTTATGTGAAATTTATCATTACAGAAGTAAACAATAAGAATGGTTGTATGCGGTAACAGAGCTCCTAATCTCAAGACGGAAATTCCCGTTGGATATGGGCTGTCATCTTTGGGGTTTAGATTATACATGAATAAGCTGTATCCTTGTTCAAAATCCTCATGTTCAATGTATAGAAGTATATCTTTAAGACGTCTTCCAGTGGCCAAAAACATGTAAAACTGTCTGACTTATTGCCCATTATTAAACTGCGGTTGAAAGGTCTGCCATCTTGTGAGAGTGCTAAGTATTGCACATGCAACAAAATAAATTAGATTTAGGTCATATCTGCTTGTAAATGCTTCATGGTTCACCATCCCCAGCACAACATATTTCAGCACAGTGCCTTAAAATAGATTCTCTTGATTACATATTCTCAAATTTTGAGGAATGGAAAATGTTTTAACATTCATGTGATAGTGTTTGCTTTCAGTAAGCCTGCAGCATGTACTATGCACACAACGGGAGTTGTCACCTTCTTCAAAAACAAAGAGGCTCCTAGTATTTTTAAACAGAAATTAGAGTCCGCAGGGGCCATGAAACAGAAGGTGTTGTCAGCGCTGGTTAGCTTAATTCTCAAATCCACAGAGTTCAGAAGTAATCTCTTGCAGAAAACTAAATCAATGTGGCGAGGTCCCATTAGATGAAGCTCTAGAGACCAAACTAACAGATTAGAACCAAATTAGGTCTATTATTAAATATCATAGAATTAATTTGTCTGGCCATATCTTTGTAAAATAACCCAATGCTGAATTGAGATTTTAATGTGTGGACTGAAAAGTTTAACAGATTCTCTCTCTGTATGGGTGTGTAGAGCTGGCTTGATATATCACGTTTCACTGACTAAAAATGGTTCTCAGAGGGTAATTGATTATGCCTATGCGTACATCTTGAGGTTTGTTTGAGGTTTGCCAGGTTTGTTCCGTCAGCATTCACAATTTTTAATGTAAGATGAACAAGAGTGCCGTTAAGGTCTGTGTATTTTGCGCCATCCCCGGGAATAAAGAATTCTATTGACCCCTTGTTTGTGATGGATGATACAGGGAGAATATATACATATTGCTGGTCTTCAATGGACAACGGCTGTGTGATGGATGCTGAAAAATAAATACAGCTCCACCATTGTGCATTCAGATGATTTTTCATGTAAAAGAGCCATGTTCAAAGTATATCCCTGGTCCTTGAGAGAGAGTTCAGTGTTTGTGATGGATGATACAGGGAGAATATATACATATTGCTGGTCTTCAATGGACAATGGCTGTGTGATGGACGCTGAAAAATAAATACAGCTCCACCATTGTGCATTCAGATGATTTTTCATGTAAAAGAGCCATGTTCAAAGTATATC
>JAQQZX010190389.1:0-18527 GCA_030068355.1 Notoglanidium maculatum
CAGAGGCTCTCCAATCTGTGAAAGAGTGCATAAAAAGATTGTGGAATACTTTAAAAACAATGTTCCTCAACGTCAAACTGCAAAGGCTTTGCAAATCTCATCATCTACAGTGCATAACATCAAAAGATTCAGAGAATCTGGAGAGATCTCTGTGCGTAAGGGACAAGGCCGAAGACCTTTATTGGATGCCCGTGGTCTTCGAGCCCTCGGACGACACTGCGTCACTCATCGGCATGATTGTGTCATTGACATTACTAAATGGGCCCAGGAGTACTTCTAGAAACCACTGTCGGTAAACACAATCCGCCGTGCCATGTGCAGATGCCAACTAAAACTCTGTCATGCCAAAAGGAAGCCATATTTGAACATGGTCCAAAAGCGCCGTCGTGTCCTGTGGGCCAAGACTCATTTGAAATGGACTGTCTCAAAGTGGGAAAGTGTTCTATGGTCAGACGAATCCAAATTCGACATTCTTGTTGGTAATTATGGACGCTGTGTCCCCCGGGCTAAAGAGGAGGGAGACCTTCCAGCATGTTATGAGCGTTCAGTTCAGAAGCCAGAATCTCTGATGGGGTGCATAAGTGCATACGGTATGGGCAGTTTGCATGTTTTGGAAGGAACTATGAATGTTGAAAGGTATATAAAAATTTTAGAGCAACTTATGCTCCCCCCAGACGACGCCTATTTCAAGGAAGGCCTTGTGTATTACACCAGGAGGACAATGCAAAACCACATAATGTAGCCATTACAACAGCATGGCTTCGTTGGAGAAGAGTCCAGGTGATGAATTGGCCGCCTGCAGTCCAGATCTTTTACCTATAGAAAACATTTGGCGCATCATTAAACAAAAAATACATCAAAGATGACCACGAATTCTTCAGCAGCTGGAAACCTATATCAGACAAGAATGGGACCAAATTCCAACACCAAAACTCCAGAAACTCATGCCCAGACCTTGATTCCCAGACATCTTCAAGCTGTTTTGAAAAGAAGAGGAGATGCTGCACCATGGTAAACATGCCCCCGTCCCAACTATTTTGATACCTGTAGCAAGCATCAAATTTGAAATGAGCTCAATTTGTGCATAAAATTGTAAAATTTCTCAGTTTAAACATTTGTTATCTATGTTGTGTTGTGAATAAAATATTGGCTCATGTGATTTGAGAGTCTTTTAGTTTTCATTTTATTCAAATTTAAAGGACGTCCTGGCTCACCATGAACAGTCTTGCACTTTAAACTTGACCCTAGTATTAAAGTGTATTAATTATAATTACACTATACAGTGTGACCCCAAAAACGAGGATGGGATCCCTTTTGATTCTGGTTCCTCTCAAGGTTTCTTCCTTTTGCCATCTCAGGGAGTTTTTCCTTTGCAGCCGTCGCCACAGGCTTGCTCATTAGGGATATATATAGATAAATGTGTAGATTCATTTGTTTATATTCAGAATTTATATACTTTTGTGAAGCTGCTTTGTGACAATGTCTGTTGTTAAAAGTGCTATACAAATAAAATTTAATTGAATTGAATTTTCTGGAATTCGGGTTGTATTTTCATTTTTCATAAAAACATGAGTTTTCATAGCAAATATAAGTTGTAAAAAGCTTCAAAGTTAACTCTAATTAATTCCTCAGTGAACATATCAATACTAGCTTGCTGCTAGCTCATTCAGCTAGATGCACAAAATGATGACCAATTAAACAAAATTGCTTCAAGATGTGATTTTCCAATTTTCCAAGATGTGGAAAAAAAGGTGAATATAAGTACAGAACAGGGAACAGAGAGTATGACTGCTGAATGAGGACAATAAATTAAATATTCTTGATGTTTTGTGT
The DNA here is from genome assembly GCA_030068355.1 of Notoglanidium maculatum. NCBI lineage: Eukaryota > Metazoa > Chordata > Actinopteri > Siluriformes > Auchenoglanididae > Notoglanidium > Notoglanidium maculatum. The sequence goes on from JAQQZX010190389.1 coordinate 1,834, forward strand.
TTTTTCTTCAGTAAAATAGCATGCTATTTTGTTTATGATAGTGAAATGGAGGATAAGGCAATCTCCTCACTTTCCAGCTGCTGCAGAGGTGCAAACAAGGATGGAACTTTCACCTTTCAATAAAAATCACTTTTCTGAATCCTAAATGGGCCATTTTTTTATTTTTCAGATCTGATAAGTATTTGAAACTGAGAGGATGTCTGGGTCTGCAAGGATAAAGTCACAGGGAATGAAATGAGAAATGTGCCTTCTGAGTTGTCATAAGTGAGATGTTTCACTATGAGGATACACCCCCTTGCATATTTACAGAAACATCTATACTGTTACACCCTGAATTTATGGCATTCATGATGTATATGCCTTTATATATATGACTGGTGCAGCATTCTAGGTTTCAGAAGAAATGAATGAATGTCAGAGTGGATCTGGTGGACAGATCTGGGGAATTGGAGGAAAGTACAAGGCCTGGGAGAAGTGAGGGCTGGGATTGGGACAGTTCCAACTTTAGAAAAAGTACAACTTTTCTCTCTGAAATGTAGTAAAATAGAGGTACCATAAAGTGAAAATACTAGTGTACTGTGCCCTCCAAAAGTATTGGAACAGTGACAAAATTTCCGTTGTTTTACGATCACTGTAGACCACCACTGTGGATTTGAGAAGATGCCATCAACATGTAGTTGAAATGTAGCCATTTTTACACGGTCTCTCCATTTTCACAGGTGCAAAAGTAACTGCGCAAACTAACAAATATAAGCATCATTTTTAATATTTGGATGCAAAACAATCACTGCCTAAGGTCTGGAGCCATGGACATCACCAAATGCTGAATTTCACCTCTTGAGACACTTTGCCAGGCCTTACAGCAGCCGCTTTCAGTTGCTGCTTGTTTTTGGGGATTTCAGCCTTCAGTGTTGCCTTCAGTAAGTGAAAAACATGCTCAATTGGGTTGATTGACATGGCCATTTAAGAACATTTCATTTATTTGCCTTGAGAAGCTATTGGGTTGCTTTCATTGTATGTTTTGGCTCATTTTCCATATGTACTGTGAAGTGGTGTCCTATCAGTTTTGCAACATTTGAATCTGAGCAGAATCTGAGAAGAAAGTATAACTCTATACACTTCAGAATTCATCCTGCTAATTCCATCAGCAGTCACATCATCAATAAACAACTGTGATCCAGTTCCATTGGCAGCCACACATGCCCATGTCCACCATGTTTGACAGATGATGCAGTATGCTTTGGATAATGAGTCCTTTCTTTCCTTCTCCACACTCTTCTCTCCCCATCATTCTGGTACAAGTTAATGTTTGTTAAAAGTAATGTCATGGTTTCATCTGTCTGAAGAATCTTGTTCCTGAACTGGACAGGCTTTCTAGCAAAGGCTAATCTGGCCTTTCTTTCTTGAGTGTTGCCAGTATTTTGCATCTTGAGATAAACCCTTTATATTCATGAAGGTGTCTCTTGATTGTTGACTTTGACAGGGATAGGCCTGCCTCTTCTAAAGTGTTCTTAACTTGGCTAATATTGTGAAGGGTTTTTTCCTCCTCCGAGGAAAGAATTCTATCATCCACTTTAATTGTCTTGCATGGTCTCTCAGGACTTTTGGTGTTGCTGGGCTCACCAGTGCATTCCTGCTTTTTAAGACTGTACCAAATAGCTCATTTGGCCATTCCTAAAATGTCTGCAATTTTGTGATAGGCCTGCTTTGTTTTTTGAAGCCTAATTATGGCCTCGTTCATTTGCATCGACACTACTTTTGGACTACATATTGATAGTTCTCATGAACAGCTGCCAAATTCAACACTTCAACACAACAAAAAAGCATACCATAACTGGTCAAGAAACTGCTTATCAGTCAACTGTCCCATTACTTCTGAGCCTTTGAAAATGGATGGACTATGTAAAAAATGGCTGTAATTCCTAAATGGTTAATGAAATATTTTGTTAAATCCCTTGAATTAATGCTGAAAGGCTATACTTCCATTATATTTTGATGGTTTCTTTTCAAATCCATTGTGTACTAAATTTTTCCAATCCACTTTTGTACTCAATTTTTAATATATATTTTCTTTACTTTCTCTTTTAACCTGGCTGCGAATAAATGTAAGTGTTCAAAACATAAGACTCTGTATTACTGCTACTTTCAACAAGTGTAATTATTCTGTATATTAATTGATAGTAATGTTGTGGTATACTGCAGGTATAGGACCAAATTTAATTAATTTATTTGTTGAGTACCCGCACACCCATGGAGACACTGGAGCATTGTGTCCTCACAGTTTTCCCCCAGTATGCCCAATATTCCCACAGTGCCCCCAGAGTATGCCCAATATGCCCACAGTGTCTCCACAGTATGCCCTATATGCTCACAGATTCCTACAGTATGCCCACAGTGTATGCACTGTATGCCCAGAAAGGGCATGTTGACTGGGTATTGTGCTATTGTTTATGCTTATTTATTAAATGAATATGCTGTTGTGAAAGCCTTACATTGTCTTAATTTTGTTACTAGAATACATGACACAAAGAAGCACTGTAATATTTTCATTTGCTATGGCTTTTATCATCATTTAGTGTGGTTGTCCAGCATACCAGCATCTGTCCCTGGTGAATAGGCTTCCATCCTCAACATCTATTACTGTTGACCAGCATCCAATCACCAGCATCCCTTGGTGGTCACCAGCATGCAATCACCAGCATCCCATGCTGGTTATAAGTCGGTGACCCCATGCATACCAGTACCAAAACACAACATATGCTGGTAACCACCTATGCTGTTTTTTTCAGCATGGTTGTTAGTTACTTTGATTCTGCTCTTATTGTGGGTCTTACAAAAATTAAAGTACCCTACATGATATTTGTCACTGTTTACCTGAATGATCACCATTTATTTGATTGTTTTACCTGCTGTTTATAACCTTTTCAGTTATTCTGCTCTTAAGGGCAAGGTGTATGGAAATGGATGTAAGCAAATTACAGCTTTTCCCCTTATCCTACTTTAGCAGGTATGAGAAAAAACAAACTTGGATTCTTTCGGAAATAGAACATGTACAGTATATTTACAGTATGTATCCACATCCTTAAAAGGTTACTTTTTCGAGAGTTAGTCATTCAATTGCTGCTGTGAACAGGTCACATAAAAAATAACCTTTAGCACAGACGATAATGGAATATGTTATTATTACCAAATTATCACCAAATTATTACCAAATAAGCATATCTAACATGTTAGTTTAAAATATGTTACTGTACTGCCCTGCAGCTCTCCCTATTTTAACACACCAAGTTTAACTCAGACAATAAAGTACTGATCTGGGCTGTTGCACTCTGTTGAAGTGTGCTGGCACTAAAAGTGTAGTGCTTTGAACACTACATTCAGGGCCACATTTTTAAACAGTTTACATTAAAAATAGTAACTAAACTGTTAGTTTGACATTAGTCCTTTTTCCTTTCTACCTCCAGATGAAGCATAGATGTTCTACAGAAAAGAGTGAACTCAGAAAGCATCAAAGTTTATTTTATATTACATCCAACAAGGACAGAGACTGAATGTTTGCTAAATTGCATTCATGTCAGTGTTTCAGCTGGCAAATAGCTGCTTACAGGTACACTTGCTTGTACAAACTTTACAATGTTGATGTTTTAATGTTAATATTAAACAGAGTACAACAGTATGGACTTCAGTTTTTCCACCTCAGAGGCCCAGTGCTCTGCGCATTCCTAATAATCCCTTAACTGAGTTTTAAGGGGTGTGTTTGAGCAGGAAAATCACTACAGTTTACAGGCCTCCAGAACCTGTGTTGGAAATTGATATACTTTTTGTTTATGCCAGTTATTCAGGAAAAGTTACGCAAATGTTCTAGTGAGTTAGGACTTGTGTCAGACCAAGCTACTGAGGCAAAGTATCTGTTAGATGATGGACAAGTGTCGTGGTGAATCAATACCCAAATTAAAAATACAAAGAAGGTACCAAAAGTCAAAAAGTCAAAGCGATAAAATATGTTTAATTAGTTCAAGAAAATACAGTGAGGACCAACAGGACAATGACCCGGACAGAGTGGCGGCCTCTTCTGCATTGGTGGAGTTTATATACCCTTCATTTTTTTAGATCACATTATATGCTCACATATGAACATGCTTTGTTTCTTATTTTAGCTTTACCCATCTATTGCCTGTCTCATATTGTAATCAAATGCGTCTCATTCTAATTAAATGTCACACGTCCAAACTTACACACATACATGCAAACATCTTTGCACACTTTGTTCTAGTTTGCCATCACACAAGGCAAACATAAGAATAGGTAATGCATAGGTAATGTTTCAAATGAACTACATTACACTACACATTATTTAATGGAAAAGCAGTTAAGTCAAAATAATGTATTTTGTTGCTGTTGGAACAAAACTTTATAACTCCAAAATTTAATTTTTGATTATTATGGAAGTACAGAAGATTTTATTCTTAGTAATTTTCTATTGAGCGATTTGTCATGAAATTTTGACAGTGTAAAAGGGCAGCATGTAAAACAAAATATATTAAAAGTGTTATGACCTACTCCTGTTCCAGTAATCGTATCAGAGCCTGTTCCAGCACAAGTACTCGTCTCTGAGCCTGTTCCAGCACAAGTACGAGTCACAGAGCCAGTTCCAGCACAAGTACGAGTCACAGAGCCAGTTCCAGCACAAGTACACGTCACAGAGCCTGTTCCAGCACAAGCTACTAAACCACTTCCCACTCAAGCTAAAGCACCCATTCTGGTCTTGAGCCTTGAGAACTGTTCAAGCTCCTGCTCCTGTTCAGATGACAGGGCCTATCACTGCCATGGAATCTGCTTCTGTTACAGTTCCAGTAGCACTCCCAGCTCAAGTCACAGAGTCTGTTCCTGATCCTGTTCCAGTGAGAGCTCGCTCTCGCCCCTGTTCCATCCATCCATTATCTATACTGCTTTATCCGTCTGGGTTGCGGGGGAAGCTGGAATCTCAGCAGACTTTCGGGCGAGAGGCACAGGTTTCCTGTGGGAGGAAACCGGCGCACCCTGAGGAATCCCACGCATGCACGGACATGCAATCCGAGTTTGATCCGGGAATCAAACCCAGGACCTTCTTGCTGTGAGGCGACAGTTCTAACCACCACACCACCGTGCCGCCACTGACTCTGTTCCAGTAATAGTTAAAGCTCAAGCCTTGGAGACTGTTCCTGCCGAGGTAACAGAAACTGCACCTAAAAAGGTCATAGAGACTGTTCCCGCCGAGGTCACAGAGACTGTTCCTCAAAATGTCAAAGAGACTGTCAAAGTCATGGAACCCACTCCCGTTCCAGTTCCTGTCACGGAGCCTGTTCCTGTTTCGGTTCCAGTCACAGTGCAAGCTCCTGTCGCAGCTCAAGTCACAGCGCAAGCTCCTGAGGCAGCTCAAGTCATAGCGCAAGTTCCTGTCACAGCTCAAGTCACAGCACCTGTTCCAGTTCCAGTCGCACTCTCCGAGCCTGGTCAAGTCTCAGCGCAACTCTCCGAGCCTGCTCCCGTTCCAGCGCAACTCTCCGAGCCTGCTCCTGTTCCCGTGCAACTCACTGAGCCTTCTCCTGTTCCAGTGTGCCCAGCTAAGCCTGCTTCTATGCCCAAGTACCTGCCTGAGTTTCTACCCACGCCCTCATCATGGCAAAATTCCGGCATGGTAGCAACCAGTGATAGGCCTGCAGAAAAATCTTCTCCCAGAATGCGAAGTGAGTGCCAGAGAAAAGAAATGAGAGACAGCTGTGGGTATCTGGGTTTGGAAGAGCATCAAGTGACAAGGCATTCCCTCACTTACGGTCCAGGCTACACATGTAGAACCAAGATTTCCTCTCATGCAGAGTCTGGGGAGGTAGAAGACACTGTTAGTCTTACTCACTCAAGCTTGTGAGCTCTCTCCTTTTTTTTTTAGGTCACTGGCTTCTCCTGGATGTTAGTTGGAAATTGGCCAAAAGCTGTGCTGGGTTTCACAGCCCTCTGGGGGCAGTATCTGGGATTTTCACTGGCCGACGGCACTGGGCTGGAGGAAGAGCAGAATGATTGTACCCTGGAGGATTATTTGGAGGGAGAGTGGTTTTGACTTCCAGTGCTGTTGGTGCAGTGCCGGGAGGGGCTATCAGGTAGAGGGGCTACATGGCCAGTGTCATCACAATACATATATAAAATCTCTTTTACTAAATATGTATTATATATGCGTAGATTGTATCTTGAAAAAGATTTAATGGTCAATTAAGAAAAAAAATGTAAAAAAGAAAAGAAACTGTAATATATTGTTTGTCACATAGGTTGTTTTTCCATTTATTCATTTTTGCAGTGGAGTCAGACTGTTCTTCCACATTATATAAAATAAAAATAACATTACAAAGTATTATTTTAATTTTTTTTAACTTCTTGAATGAAAAAGTTAACCCTAAAGCATATTTGGCTTTTTAATATAAAGGGTTGTCTGAAATTGAAAAGAAATAAAGATAATTAAATACTCAAAAAAGTGGGAAATGGTTAATATATGGTTTTTCATTGCAAGGGCTCAAATGTAGGCCTAAGCCATCACAACAGCTGCCTGCATCAATTGCAATCCAAAGCCATCTTCACAGTTTTTAAGTGTATTTTTAGTCGGTTCATATGGAGCCATCTTCAGCAGGAGTGAGTGGTTTCCAAGTGGGAACATCAACCAGAAGTAGGGCATCAGGATGTAACAGGCAGGTCTGGCGAGAAGAAGGGGTGAGGCTCATTGGTATCTTAGGTGTCAGGAGTAGCATGTGTAGTTCAACAGAGTGAGAGAGAGATAAAAGGAGGTAGGGAGAGAGACAGATTGTTAGGTGTGCTCATTGTCATGTGTATCAGAACAGTGTATATCATGTGCTGAGCACAAGGAACTCTGGCATGACTAGCTACGACTGCATAACTAAAAGAGAGAGCCAAAAGGTAACACAGGAATAAGGGCACCCTGGGACATAAAGCAGCCAGCAACTCCATTGTCAACAAATCTGAATGAATGCTTGAGAGATATGGAGAAAAGGAGGCTGACATCATCCAAACCCCTGTTTACCAAAACACCCTATGCCTGAGAACCCTCGAGATCTGCTCCTTGTCTAATAAAGCTCTATTAACAAAAGGCTTGACTAAACAAATGTTTTCTGCATAAACTTACACTAATATTATATCTGAGTCCCTAACACAAATTGGAAGGCTGTTCCATTACTGTGGGGCTTTGTAGGAGAACATTCTGCCCCCTGCTGTATCCTTCACTATTTGAGGTACCAACAAACAGCCTGCATTTTTTGATCCAGCGGATCATAAAGGACCAGAAGACCAGACGTTCGGTCAAATAGTACTATTTTGTAATCATTGCAAAATTTGATCGGGAGTCAATGTGTCTGGATAAGATAGGGGTGATGTAGTCATATCTTCTGGTTCTAGTAGGTTCTCTCACTACTGCATTCTGGACTGTTAATGCTTCTACTGGGACAACCAGACAGTAAGGAATTACAATAATCTTATCCTAGAGGTAACAAAGGCAGGAATTAGTTTTTCTGCATCATGTAGTGACATTATATTTCATATATTAGCAATATTTCTGAGATGAAAGAAGGCTATCCTGGTAATATTATATACATGAATTTTAAATGATTGGAGTAAATAAGCACACCAAGGTGAAATAGCACATGGTGAAACAGAAAGGCCATCCAGAGTTACTATGTAATCAGATGACTTACTTCGAACTGCTTGCGGGAAATAGAATCTGTAGAATCCTCTTTAACCAGTGTAGATATGGGATCTGATCTGATATACTTATATTGTTATTTACAGGGTTATTTATCAAATTGCCTGGCTTTAAGTTTATGGTCTGAATTTTTGCCTGATATTTTAAATTTTGACATTAATCTATGGTTATTGTTGTTATCTTCTGTTAGGGTGGAGAAGTAGATTGATCTATCAGCACTAAAAGATTTTGTATAGCTCAGGAGACTCTCCTTCAATGTTTATTGAAATACTACCAATTTAATGGTATTTACATTCTAATTTTCAAGTTGTCTGTTTTAGGGTATGTAATCGTTATACCAGGGTGCTAGTTTTTTGTCTCTAATTTATTTAGTTTTAATTGGAACTACATTATCTAGACTACAGCAGAACATTAAAATGGACATGAAACAAGATATACTTAGCACAATTGTATAAGATGGATTCCCACTTTAAAAATCCTCAACAGTTTCACACTGTCAATGAAACTATATTAAAAATAATAATTAATAAATATTAAAATTTTCAAACAAGTGCAGTGCCATCTTTTTTCATGATAGGATGTGATGTCATGAGGTTGTTTGGTTTGGAAATCCTATATTACTTCACATTAGCTTACACTGCACAACAAAGTTGTTGCTTCTTGAACACTGTTGGCTGTTTCTTATAGATTTTTGGGTGCTGATCAGGAATATCACATCAAAATGTACCCATCATGTACCGTTTCAGGGAAATCTTCAGTTGGCTATGCAGCACACATGAAAGAAACATATGACAATATGGAACTGTTGCTGAAGCATGTCTAGTATAACAGGTACAACTGGAATATATGTGGAGATCTTAAAGTTACTAGGACTGCAGCTTGTCTATACAAAGTACTGTTGTTTCAACTGTAAATGGGACAGCCGTGCCAAAGAGTCGCACTATTCTGGACAGAACTGGCCACTCCATAAAAAGTTCCAGGACAGAAAAATGTGGCACATGAATTGCTTGTTGACCTGGCAAAGATATTTTTGCCTCCTCTTCACATAAAACTGGGACTCATGAAGAATTTTGTGAAATCACTGAACAAGGAAGGCGAAGGTTTTCGTTATTTAAGACAGATGTTCCAAAGAATAACTGACGCCAATATCAAAGAGAGCATTTTTGTTGGCCCCCAGATGTTATGAGTGACAAACGGTTTGAAGATCTGTTAGCATACAAGACAACGAAGTGCAACTTGTCACTCGATTCATTTTCTCCACTTAGACTTAGACTTCTTCCCCGCAAATCTCGGTGCTGTCAAAGACAACGGTGAAAGGTTTCACCAGGACATTGCTATGATGGAGAAAAGATACCAGGGCAACTGGAATCCATCAATGCTTGCTGACTACTGTTGGACACTGCAACGTGATGCACCAGACATTGGATACAAAAGAAAATCATGAGCAAAACACTTTTAATTCTGTTGAATTTAATAGCTTATGCAAAACATAAACGTGACTAAATAAGTTATTGTCAGTAAACATATAAATGTCTATTTCTCAGAGTTCCTACGTGATGCTGTCATGTTTGCGGGGTTTGGCGGAACAAAAGTGCAGGTGAAGAGACGGCACAGTGAAACTCATTCTGAGTTTATTATATATACACTATATACAGGATGAGGCAGAGGTCCAAAATCGGCTTGCATAGAGAAATCCAAAAACAAGCAGGGGTAGAGTGATCAGCAAACAGAGTCCAAAGGGTAATCCAAAAACACAGCTCAAAATACAGAAAATAGAGTCAAACACAGATAATCAAAACACGGGTAGTACGCTCGGCAGATAACACTAAGGCTAATCAATGCTTCACAATTCATGAAGGGCAAAAGCAGTCCTTTTAAACATGGCACAATCAGTCCATGAATGAGTGACACCTGCTTCACTCTGATTGGCCAGTAGGCTGGGAGCAGGTGCTCATGGGAGTTGTAGTCCGTGTAGTCCGGGTGTTCTCCATAAATAAGCGGAAGTGCGCGTTTCCGAGATTTCATGGCACGCTGAGCAATGTGTAAAAAGCAATGTGAGTGTGTGTGTGTGTGTGTGTGTGTGTGTGTGTGTGTTGGGGGGGCACTTTTATATTGTCAATTTTATATTGTCCCTGGATGCAGAGTTTTATAGAGTCAAAACCATAGAATGACTGTCCACTGTCATACTTTCATACTTTGCCTCTTAAGTGGCAAGCGCTTCTTCTTTGTTGGATAGCTGGCCTCAAATGAAAGAATCCTCCAGTTAGCTGTAATGCTAGGGTTTGTAGCGAGCAGTTTGTAGACGAGGACTATGTGGAAGAGGGTTTGAGTCAGGCATACTTTGTCTTTGAAATGCAACACACCAGAGATAAATGTGCTCACTTCTCACAGTCCTGTGCTCAATTCACTGTTTCCTGTGAGATTCTCAGATTTCTGCTTGCTTCTGAAAAAGTTCGCTGTTCATTAAATTATAGGGAAATCAATACAAAACAAAGTAATGTTAACTGTAATTTAAAACAGTAAACTGAGAAGTGTGAATGTGCACTTTTTAGAGTATTTTGGATACTGTGTCGAAGAGTGAAGTCTCAGTTTTCTGACCATGTTGGTTAGGCTACACTGGAAAATATATTGTGGTGATACTTGGATAAAGTTCTTTGCTTGGATGTAATTGGATGCTTGGATGTAATTTCTTATTTTATTTCACATCTAGAGTTCAAATAAATATTCACAACGAAGCAAAGGGATACATTCTTAGACCAAGGAGACTTTGGCCATATGGCCCTTCTCTTTGATTTAGTTTACTAGGAAAATCCTTACCTTGCCTACATTTACATCATGTTATAAAACTATGTTCTTTCAATAGCAGCTTTGTGAATCGAGATCAGATGATGGGCAGTGGTAGCTCAGTGGTTAAGACATTGGACTAGTGATTGGAAGGTCGTGAGTTCAAATCCCAGCACTGCCAAGTTATTGCTGATGGGCCCTTGAGCAAGGCCCTTAACCCTCAACTGCTCAGTTGTATAAATGAGATATATGTAAGTCGCTCTGGATAAGGGCATCTGCTAAATGACATAAATGTAAAATAAATGATGATGGTTTTATTGTTCTTTCCCTCTTTTCCTACATATGATGTATTCAAAAGGAGTGGAAAAAAGCAGAACACTCCATTGAACTATGGATACACAAATGGCATTATGGACCAGGGTCCTTGTTAAAGAATGGAAATTAATAATGGCATCAGTAATACTAAATATTTAGCCTTGCAATAGATTGGTGACCTGTCCAGGGTGTACCCTGTCTCTTGCCTGAAGTCAGCTGGGATTGATGGATGGATGGATAATGCTCTATATATATACAGAGGAAGTGTTCTCTGTAGCAGCAGAGAAAGAGTGGCACTGAGAGAAAATGAGGACATCCGTTCTTGAGTCTTTTTTGGTTATATGGCCTGTATTCTTATAAAAATTGGCATAAGCCAAGAGGAAAGGCATGTACATATTTTCAGTATGCAGTGGACTTCTGCAAGCCTTTTATGTCCTAAGGTGTTCCTTATGGGAAAATAACATTGATTATTCTGATATTGTTCTTGTTTGGACATCCATAAGCATAGGTGAAATTGTCCTACTTCTGAGAACAATGTTGATTTTAGCCCAGATAAGATATTAGAATATTTTCAGCTGTTTTCTTTACCTATCCTGTTCGTTCTAGTATATTTGCTCATTGACATAATGCATGAATTATGTTTTCTTGAATCTTCTTCATAAGCACCCAATCTTATTAATAGCAGCAGGACCTCTTTGAGCCCATTAATGAGATGCATAAGATGCATCTTCATTTAAGGAAGTAAGATTAAGGTCTTTCGGGCACTTATGAACCTCGCCCTCTTTCTCTCTTTCCAAAGCTTCACTGGTTTTGGTGTTGGCTCTAAATAAATGTGACCCCAGGGGGAACATGGGGTGTCCTATCATGAGTGATGGAACAGCATTCTTCCCCCTCATTTGTGCCATCTACCATTCCTCTTGCTTTGTGCTGATGGCTATGTTCATCAAGATAAGAGGCTTTTATTTACTCTTGCCACAAATTGCACTTGTGAATGTCAGACTCTGCCATGTACCTGGACTGTCACCACTAAGGTCTAGGAGGGTTTTCCCTACATTCTGTCTTTCTTTATATACTTTTTTTTAGCATGTCTTGTTTCTTTTTTCTCTAGAGGTCTTGGATTATAAGAAAATTATATCATATAAAAAGTATGCAAGAAAGCATCAAATCTTTTTTTTTATTTAAATATTTATGAAAGTATCACAGTAAAATCCTAGTAGTCTCAACTAGCAGTACTTTACTTTTGCGGTTATAGTTTATTTGCAAACTTGCAAAATTTTGACTGGTGGAGTCTATGGGTTGTATGCTTGATGAGGGATAAGGGCTATACCAAATATTAAAACTACACTATGTAGGATTTTGTGGGAATTTTTAGCAGAAATGGAATATAGTATTCATAAGTACATTTTCATTAGTGTACAAATACTTGTAATTACAAACCTTTGTGTTTTACTTAACTTAGAATGAGCTATTTATAGCTACATAGGGCACGGGTCCATGTCTAATGGAGGCTGTCATGTTGTGCAGCCATGTTGCTACATTAGTCCAGAATGGACAAACCTCTAGAGAGCGCCTTCCGCATTTCTAGAAGTGGCAGCTTTCCTGCTTCTGGTTGGAGTCATCATTTGAAAAGCATTTGCGACTGTTGAGGATGACCCCTTATGATCTGTCTCATTATACACCTAGAACTGTGAAGATGGCTTTGGACTGCTGTTGACATGAGTGGTTCTGCTGCAATTGCATAGGACTTAAATTACCATGAACAGTCTTGCACTCAAATCTCCCTCAGTGAATCAGCTGAGACAGAACCGACTTTGTGCTAAAACTATATTGAATTATGTACCACAAAACTGTACTTTTTTTGACCATATAACATACAGTTACAGAAGTGTGTTTAGTTGTAATTGCACTATCCAGTGTCATCCAAATAAGGATGGGATCCCTTTGGAGTCTGGTTCCTCTCAAGGTTTCTTCCTCTTGTTGTCTCAGGGATTTTTTCCTTGCCACCTTCTGCACAGTCTTGCTCATTATATACAGGTGAATTTATAGATTCATATGTTTATATTCAGAATTTATATATTTCTCTTAAGCTGCTTTGTGACAATATCTGTTGTTAAAAGTGCTATACAAATAAAATTTAATTGAATTTACAAAGAAGAAAGGAAAGGAATCAGTGAATGTTGGCTAACGTGTTTGAGGACAAACTTTGTAGATATAGAGGATTATACTTATTATTTAACAAAAGAAACAGTAAGGGATCATGAATCCTCTTCAAACAAGTGAAAGCACGAAGCAAATCGAGGCGAAATTGGAACAACGCAGAGGCAGAAACATGGATAAATAAAACACTGTGTCACTTTTCCCACATGGAAATCACTGATGAGGGACTAACGTTTTCAGAGTGATGCTGAAGTTGCCTGTTTTGCATTGGACAGGTAATTTGATTTAAATTATGTCAAAATATTGCTGCATGATACTTTTCCTATACTATTATTATAATCAGTCATTAGTGTTGATGAGGTTTTCCAAGTAATGACTCCCATTACAGTGTGATAACACATCAAACTACAGACTACAGTAACGATGCTACATAGAGCTACTGTATAAATACCACTTTCTGTTTTGTTGGTGTTGTTCATATTACACAGATGAATATATTGAAATAGTTTTATAAATATGAACCTCTATTACTTAGAGTACATCATTGGTCACATCATTGCTCATTTTGAAGGGTTTCCACTCTTTCCTTTTCTATTTGAGTAGCAGAAGCAGACGCAGCATGCCTAGCTCCGCTTCTGTGCCTGGCTCTGAGCAATCCTATACCTCTTTCTCTTTCTCTCCCTGTTCCTGTGTGTCCTGTAGCAACATTACTGGCTGGTATATCTGATATATGCCGCTTCAAATGGAGAAAAAAACCAAATGTATCCTGCTAACGTTAGCAATACATCGCTACCACAACATGGAACAAGTAACAATAATATTCACTAGCAATAAAACACTACCATAATGCAAAGCATACCATGCTATTTTACATGGAAGTTATAACCTATAGTTTTACAGCCTAAATAACAAAATACAATTTCTAAATATTTATTTAAATTAACCTCATCAGTTTACTTATCTAGATGTAAATACCCGGGAATAAAAGCTGAAACTTTGATCTCTCTTCTCATATTAATATTTTGATCTCACACACTGAATGTGTATTCAGTGCACAGCAAAACAAATTAATTAGCCTTGCTGTTCCAATACTATTGGAGAGGATTGTACTAATCTACAGGAGAGACATATTTATTAATGAAAATGAAGAGGGGCATAACTGCTTCAAGGCCAGCACCTGAATACACTCATCAACTGCAGGAACAGAGGAGCCTAAATATTTGGAACAATTAGGTGGGGGTTAAAGAGATCATCAAATTTTTCCTCCTCTGATATGAGCAGCATGCTGTCATACTGCATAAGTGGGCTTGTTGTTCAACCTCTGAAAACTGCAAAAACACCTTAGCACAGAGTCTGGAGACAGACTTATATAGACAGTAATATATTTGTATTACACAAATATGTATTGCAGTGATCATTATGTGTGCGATTTGATGTATGATTCATGTTTCATGTGCATTGTTGTAATGTGTTTTGTAATGTTGTTGTTTGAGAAATCTTTAAAAGTGGCAATAACTTTTTAAAAATCTAGCATGTATTGTAAATAAAAAATATTCTACTATGAGGTTTACTGTGTAAGCAAATCTGGAGTAGGAAGTTATAAAACAATCCTTCTGAGTCAGTGATATATGCAGTGGAACATAGTTCCTGACTGAGAGAAAATTAGAATGTGTGTAAAGGGAGCTGAGGGAGGAGTGATGTCCTGAGTAGACTTTTGGAGCAGCTCGTTGTGAGACAGCTGCTGTCTAGACTGTCAGTCTAACATTATTAGTGGGCCCTGAGGGCTAGAGTTAAAGAGGAATACTTGACAAGAGGTCCCACTGATGCTTTCAGACATTAAGCAGATCTACTGCTTTTTAAAGGGGCCAACTCACCCTTCCCAGAATCCAATGCATTATTTTTGTCTTGAAAGCATGTGACCACTACTGTGTTAGCACTCTGTTCAGCAAAACCTCAGCAAATTCACTGTTAGTGATCTCTTTGAAACTCATCTTCGACATTTTTCTCACTCACGTGTCATATGAAGAAGCATTGAACAAAATGTGTCTTATCTTTTTTTCTCTTCATGGCCACCCATGAGACAGTCAAGGCTGGGTCTCATATGAAATTACCATATAAAAACTGAATTAATTGGTTGAAAGAATTTAATATATGGATACTAACAATATGGACAAAATATCTTCAAAATCACATTACAGTTTAAAATCTATGGCCTAGGATGCTACCAGATTGTTGAGGATAGATTTTGGAATATCAATGGTATCAAAAATGGTGACCCCACTGCTTGGCACAAAGTATGCTGGGAAGGTTGAAGTTCAAGTGGCTTTTATTGTCATTTTAACCATATACATGTAATACAGTGTACAGTGAAATGAGACAGTGTTTCTCCAGGACCAAGGTGCTACATACAAGACAACACAAAAGTACAAAAGGTGCACGTGTGCAACAGTAAACAACAGACTAATACTGCCGCGCTGCCATACGTCATCACAGGACCTGGCTCTGTACGGCTTTTCTGTCGCAAATGCAACCCCAAGCCAAGCAGCTTGTGTGACGCTTGTGAGCAGGCTTTTTATTACATTAACAAGTGAAACTCAAACAAATAACCAAAACAAGTCTATAAGCATGAACATGGATTTGTGGTAATGTGACATGAGGTGTGCTATGATGATGTGACCTGCTGTGGTTGATCAGTGCCATTATCAGTACTACCATAATTCCATGTCTGTAAATTCAATACAATTTATTGTCTGGAAATTCCACAGCTTTCTTTATACTGCACTACAATGCATCTGGTTCCTCTATATCTTTTTTATTTTATATGAGTTAAGTGATTGACAACATGGAAACAAAAATTATCATGTAAAAATGACTGAACTAATGAGTGTAGTATAGTAGAATCAATAATTGATTCATCTTCAGTAACCACTTTATCCTGCTCAGGGTCACAGTGAATGTGGAGCCTAGTTTAGGAATATAGATAGTTTAGGGATGCCAGTCCATCTACCTTCATGATTATGGGAGGTGGAAAGACACCAGAGAAAACCCACACCAACATGGAGATGATATGTGATACTCCACACATGTAGTAATCCAATCTCAGGATCAAACTGGAAACTACAATGCTTTGAGGCAACAGTGCTACCTGTAGTGCCACAGTGCCTCCCCTGAATAAATAATGACATGGATAATAAATAATTATATATAAATTGCAATAATAAAAATTTTATAATAAAAATCAAAGCAACTGCAATATATAGCATGTTGCTTAATTGGTAAAAACCTTTCAGCATTTGTCTGTCTAACTTCTTAGAAAAACTGAAAAAACAGCTTGACAAACAGTCTGGAGACAACCACACTTAGCATTACACAAATATTTTTCTATTGTGGTAATTTGGGTAATTGTATAAATAATAATAATAATAATATAATAATAATAATATAAATAAATAATGATATACATATTAAATAATGAAATATAAATAATGATAATAATACTTTAATTGCAAAAAATGACTGTTCAGACCAACTCCAGTAGATTACTGTATGTTACATAATTGTTAAGTCTTTCAGCATTTTCTAACTGATTTCTGTCAATTGCATATGTAGCATATGTTGGATTACCACAGTCAGTAAAATTAAAAAAAATTTAAATTCTAAATTTTTTTTTAAAACTTTCAGAGATTATATTGTAATCATT
>JAQQZX010190725.1:0-18488 GCA_030068355.1 Notoglanidium maculatum
AATGAAAGGCTTGAACTACTTCAGTTGTGTGTAATGAATCTAAAATATATGAAAGTCTAATGTTTATCAGTACATTAAAGAAAATAATGAACTTTATCTCAATATGCTAATTTATTGAGAAGGACCTGTACAGGATCAGCCTAGAAAGATGGCATACTGCACAATCTAAATTACCTTGAAGCAGAACGTGTGACTGAAGATTTGAAGGTCATCCAAAATTATCCTTTCTCCCTCAACAATGCTTTTTGTGCAGAATGAGCAGAGATCCCTTTTACCAACAATCCTGTAGAGACATCACCCACAGGAAAGATAGAGCAATAAATAAATAAATTACTTTTTTTTCCATTTTATATGAAGTAGTTCCTCTGGGACTGAGACTACATGCTCTGACCTGGATGCTGGTGAAGGTACAGGTGTTGGATTCATGGGTGAGTGCACAGTTTGGGATACATGTGAAATCACCTGCATTGTTGGGGCAGCTGTCATTCTGTGCAGAGAGAGAAAACAAAAAATATCATGTAATCATGTAAATTAACAGGCTCTCCAATTTATTTTATTGGTAAGAATGTTGCTTCTATAGTGAATGTAATGTACATTTGTACATTTAAACACATGAATTTGTTGGTCAGTATTATCAATAAAAAATATTTCCAGTTTAACAGTCTTACTCAGTAGTGTTTACTTGCTGATATGTATTATAACTCGTATCCAAAGCACTCCTTCGGAGGCTGAAAGAAAAAGAACAGAAGGGTTCTGATTAAATTCAGATGGTTGATTAAGACATGTTTGGCTTTCCTTATGACAGTTAATTATATGTAGAATGAATGATGGAAATATATTTTGTACACTGACTGTCCATTTTATTAGGAATGCCTGTACACCTGCACATTTATGCAGTTATCTAATCAGCCAATCATGTGGCAGCTGCGCAATGCTAAAAACATTCAGATACACATCAACAGTTTCAGTACACATCAAACATCAGAATGAAGAAAAAGTGTGATCTCTGTGAGTATGGCCTGGATAATGGTACCAGAAGGGCTGGTTTGAATATTCCAAAACTGCTGATCTCCTGGGAGTTTCACACACGACAGTTTCTTACACAGAACAGTGCAAAAACAAAAAACGTTGAGTGAGCAGCAGTTCTGTGGGTGGAAATACCTTGTTGATAAGAGGGGTCACAGGAAATGAATGAGAATCTGAGGTTATCATGGGCCCAGGCTCTCTGAAACTAGACACTTGAAGATTAGGGAGAAAAAATCCACTGGACTTCAACTGTCCAGTTTTGGTGAGTCTGTGCCCATGATATGATCAGATTCCTGTTCTTGGCTGACTGAAGAGGAACATGATGTGGTCTTCTGCTGTTGTAGTCCATCCACCTCAAGGTTTGATGTGTTGGGTGCTTTTCTGCTCACCACAGGTGTAAAGAGTGCTTATTTGAGTTACTATAGACTTCCTGTCAACCCAAACCAGTCTGGTCATTCTCCTCTGATCTCTCTCATGACCAAGGTGTTTCAGCCGACCCTCAGCTCAAAGGATCAGCAGGAAGTTAGCAGTTTCTGAAATACTCCAACCATTTCATGTGGTACCAACAACCATGCTACAGTTGAAGTTTTAGATCACATTTTCCCCCATTCTGATGTTTGATGTGAACATTAACTAAAGCTCTTGACCTGTATCTGCATGATTTTTTTTGCATTGTGCTGCTGTCATATGATTGGCTGATTAAATAACTGCCTAATTGTTCATGTGTTCCTAATAAACTGGACAGTATGTGTATGTTTCTCTATAAATCTCACCTGACAGGTTTTGTTTGCACATCAGGAGACACAGAGGGAATCCAATCATCAGCGAGACCATTCAGTGCATAACTAAAGAAACATATGTTATCTTTATTGAGTAGATGAATGTATTGACTTTGAGAAAGTGATCATTATAAAAGCTTCAAATTCTTCTTTTATGTTGGAGCTTCAACATTGCTTGTAATTGTTCTAGTAGTTCTAATAGTTTTGAAAGCTTTGTATTGTAATTGCTGTGATTACTGAAAACAGTCATGATTTTATTAATTATTCTTTTAAGTTAATACATTTGCAGGTCTTAATATTACAATATGTGACTAAAATGTAAATCGTAGTACCTTTTCTCGATGTTCCTTGAGTAGGTTTCTGTTTTGTTTGTAAAGGATGTATAGGTTTTTTCTGGGGTTGTGATGGTCTCAGTTGACTTTCTGTTTGGGGTAAGGGTAATGTTATAATCTTACCTTTGTTTTATATGAAATGATAATAGTAAGAATGTTTTCTGTAACCTTTAACTCAGCCTCAAATGTGAATAGCCAAAGCTCCACTTACCTGACTGACGTAACTGTAGTTGCTTCAGGAGGAGGAGGAGGAGGAGGGGGGACTTGAAATTTTCTGTCAATGCTGTCGTAAATAAAAAGCATAATTTACTGATTCAGACAGAATCCTGATTTGATTTATTCTGAAAGACAATTTATATACACTTTATTTATACATAATTTATATACAATTTATATACACTAAGTCAGTTTCTGCACACACTAACATTTTCTGCATTTTCAATGTTACTTAACTTGGTCACTGTTCTGTTGCATACATCTGAAGTTAATGAAATAAATGTAAAAGTAGTAAAAACCTATGATGTGCAAAAACTTTTGATTTTAGGTAGGCAGATGTAAAACCTTCATGGGGTAATATTTCTCAAAGGGTTATGAAGCATGATTAGGAAGCTGAAGAATGGTGGACCTAGAATCGTGCACTGATGTGTAAAGGTGAAAAGCTAAATGAGTCTGCTTTTTCTGGACTGCCCTTGACTATACATCATGCAAGTTACAATTTTCCTCCTCCTGCAAATGTAGCTATTTATTTGCTGATGTGGATTAGTTTGGGTTACAGAACTGTTTTTTTTCTGGATTTCAGATTGGATGTGGTACCATAAGTTCAGGGTGAACGCATGTATTGGACACATGCAGGATTTTAATTGGTGCTCTGCAGAAGAAATACTGTTCTTGTTATATACATACTGTATGTTATGAGGACCCTTGATGAGTTGTTTAGATAAGAAGAATTACCAAATATAGCAATTAAAGCTCTTTTTTAATAATCTCATCTTGTGCAAAACAAATTAAATCTGACATTTATAATTACTAGGTTTGCAAATTGTTAAGTGATATACCCATGTTTACTGACCCATCAAGGACTTCTTTAGGTGGATCTGGAAACTTCTCATCCAGCTCATCAAAAGATTTTTTAACAGGGCTGAGCCTTTGGTCAAACACACACACACACACACACACACACACACACACACACACACACACACACACACACACACAAATGACAATAATTAAACATGTTGGCAAGATGTATTCAAAAAGAGGGAGCTAGAAATGTAAACACTATGCTCAAACAGAGCCTGCTGCTGGTTAATTTATACAGTGGGGGAAATAACTATTCAACACATCAACTATTTTTTCTATTAAACATATTTCCAGTGCAGCTCTTCACATGAAATGTTGAGCAGACTTTGCTATTAATGCAATAAAACTGCAGAGTAAATGTACTCATAATATTTTTACTTGTTGAGGTAACCTTGAGTGTATTGAAAGGTGCCTTTAAATAAAATGTATTATTACTATTATTTTTTTTATTATCATAAAAAATATATGTGCAATAAAGCGGCATGGCACAGGAAAAAATTATTGAACACAATAACCAAAATTTTTTTAATACTTAGTGGAGAAGTCTTTGTTTGTAATGACAGCTTCACGGTGCTTCCTGCATGAAGAAACATCTTTTACAGTGTTCAGGTTGGATTTTAGTCCATTCTTCTACACAAACACTTTTTAAACAACATAGTGATTGACTGATCCATAACAACACCTTTATTTTTTTTCTGTTGACCCAACTGAGTCTCCTTTGCAGGATGTAGTGGATCATTGTCCCATCCTCCATCATCTTAGTGGAGGGCAAAAGATTCTTCTCAAGAATTTTCCAGTACATGACTTCATTTATTTTCCCTTGTATAATTATATTCTGCTGGTACCATGAGAAGAAAAACATCCCCATTCCATGATGCTTCCACCTCTGAACTTTATTGTAGGTGTGATATTTTTAGTATCATATGCAGAGTCAAACATGGCGCTTTGAAAAGTTTTATATTTTTTCTCTTGTCTGAGCACACTACATTCTCCAAGTAATCTACAGGCCCCTCCAAATACCTGTATCCTCTGCTTCTAGCTATTTCTAGAACTCTTTTTAAGTGGTCCTTAGCTCTTGGGCTACTCTTCTGACTAACCTTTTGACTGCCCAGACGGAAATCTTGTGAGGAGCTTCTGTGCGTGGCTGGTTGATGATTGGATGATGTTCCTTCCACTTGCAGATAATAGTCATGATGGAACATTTTGGAGTTGAGGAATCTGTATGTATCCAGTGTCATTGCTATGCTGCTCAACAGTCCTGCTGTGAAGGTCTGGGGAGAGCTCTTTGCCTCCACACATCATGAGATGTTTCTTGCATGACAGCTTAGTGCCAAATGATTTGTTTACTTGCATTCAGTGGTGGGTTCCCCTTTACTAAAGCGTGGGAGTGCTACCCCACCAGCATGCAATAAGCCAGATGATTCTAGCACAGGTAGGAGAACTAATTAGCGCAATCAGCTGGGTTTCTTTCTGTGTTCAGTTCTTTTTTCCTCTGTGTCATTCCACTTCATTGCACATATCTTTTTATAGACTGTAATATTCAGATTTTTTTCCCTGTGTAGTGATATATTGTGTTAATACCAACATCTGCTCAACTTTTTATGTAATTAGCTGCACATGTTTAATAGAAAATATTTGAAGTGTTAGCTTATTTCCTGCCGTATGCAGTCATGTAGAATGAGTATATATATACTCTATGCTATGCAAAAACTATAACAAAAATGTAACAGAACTCAGGGTTTTTTCACTTACACTTTTTCGCTTGAGTTTGCACCTGATAACACCCGAGCTGAAAATTTGTTTGATTGTGTTGTAAGAGCAGTTTTCCTAAAAAATAATAATAATAATAAAATAAAATAAAGGAAAAAATTTGCTTGTCCATATGAGGAGGAGTATTTTGAAGCTGTGTTGTGTTGTGTGATCTTACTTCTCAGGGACTGGTGGTTTGGTGGCAGTAGGAGTGGTGTTATTTGGAATGTTCTGACTCTCAGTGAACCTGCAATATAAGTTACTTATTACTTAATATAGAAAAGAAAACATCAATGTATCAGTTTGGCTTGATCAGGCAAGCTAGACTACCTCTTAGTTATTGAGTTAACCGAGGTGTTTATGTTTCCTGTGTTGCTCTGTTTAGTATTTGCTGGCTTGCTGTTGTGGACATACACAAAGAAAGAGAGAAGAAATTAGCCACAAAAATTAGCATGAATTATGAATATCACATCTTTTTATTGCTTACCTTTCAGTGCCGGTGCTTGTTTTAAGGCCACCTAAGACATCTCTGCCATAGTTAGGATCGTCACTACAAATCCAGTGAAATGTATGCATGAGTCATGGTTGAATGATTGAATGATTACTCATTCATGGTATTTGGGTGTGTGTCTGTTTCTAGGTTGTTTCTTACTCTACTGGTTCATCTTCTTCTATATTTTTCTTAATCCAACTGTTGTCTTGCAGAAGAGCTTTCTTTCTAATCATAGTGCCTGATTGGGATTCACACCTGAAGAACAGTACAGAGTCTGAATTCACTTGGAGAGAGGTTTCACCTTTAGATGACGATGATGCTGACTCACTGTTTAAACAAAGCTTTAATTTATAAGACAAGGCAGTACGAGGAAAGAGAAACCAATCCAGCCAGAAAAACAGCCCACTGTAATTTCAGTATGCAAACATGACCAATGGTTTAGGCCTCTTAGTTTGATCAACTGCCTAGCATAGCCTACAGTTTTTATATTACATTTTGTACAGTTTCCTCCAACTCCTCTGATATATATATATATATAAATATATATATATATATATAACATAGTAGTCTCAATTTTAACCTGAAGTAAGGAAATTATTTTCCTGTTTCTAACTGTGAGAAATACATGCAAGGAATTATAAAGAGTTTTTGTTGTTGTTGTTTTACAACTTTCAAAGAACTAAAAAAAAGCACACAGTTTTTGTGTTATCAACGCTAATCGGAAGATTTGTATAGCTTCACTGCTAGCTTGGATAACACAAAATAAAGCACTATTTTCATTGTGACCTCTGTTTCACAAACACTGTGAAGAAATCTTTGTTATTAGCACATTTATATAGAACTGGCCACTTAATTTGAAACTTTCTGCTTGATTTTGTTAACTTCTCAAGAGTCAGACGGATTGCGCATAAAGAAAATGAGATATTGTGTCAATTAATTTGAGCTTGAAGCTTCAGCCGGTAATCAGTGTAGCGGGCAGACAGGTTTTAACTACAACATTAATGAGAGCGCAGCGGAGTTGGTTTGACAAATCTAAATGTAAATATTACCAGGGCCTACGAAATATCTAGACATTACATTTCTCACTCTTCGAACTCCATACCCAGTTTTAGTGTCATTTCTCAATAATCCATGGTAGTTACTGAATAATGTTTTAAGATATAGTAACTGGATAATAACCTGAATAATCACAGGGTTTAGTCACTATATAGAAACTACTGATACTGGAATTTGCTGCAAAAATATTATTTTACATACCATTTCATGCAACATTATGTGCTTTAATGAGTTCATCAACTTAATTATAAGCATGATACCATTCATATTTTGTGGCAAGTTTCAAATGTTTTTCTTGCTGTACTCATTGTTTTCTTCACCTCGCCTATATGGGTGTGAACTGAACCTACCTGTCCTTATGATTCACACCCATTTAAATGCCTCTAAAATTCTAAGTCACCATTTCTCAGTTTATGACTGTTTTTTTCCCTTTCTAAGTCTTTTTACATGTAATTTGTTTCTTCACACATTTTGTTTCAAATTTAAAAACTTAAAGATGTTCAGTCTAATAAACATGTATAAACTACAGACCTTATCTCTTATCCTCATTCGACTTAAAGTAGGTTGCACTATATCTCTTAGTACCATTATATAGTCACATGTACCAAATGTATAACTTAAAAATCTTTTTAAAAAGTTTTATATCGTCTTTTAGAATTCATGGATATTACCATTTACACTAAATTTTCTGTACTTTTAAAATGGCTAAAATTACTTGTAATATTAAGTTCTGGTAAATATGGGTTGCCAGTTTTAATCCTCTCATAGAAATTCTCTGTCACAACAATTTTCTAAGTCTTCTCATATTTGTTCTAAAACATCTACATTTAAACCAACATTATCAACACTATTAAATACAGGAAAATAAGTGGTAAATTATCATTTGACTCAGAAATGATAATAAACAAAATCTACACAGACAATTTTAATTCAATATATATCCTACCTATTAATCAGACTCACCTGCTTATCACGATCCAAAGTGACAGGCTGGTGACAATGATATGCCTTCTTCTGTGCACTACCCTGCACCTTAAGCCAAAGGGAGGGAGACGCAAAATAGTTTATTACACCTCAAACCAGAAAGGTGAGTTTGTCATGTCATGTCTTGTTAAGGATATAATGAACTTTCTAATTAAAAAGTATTACAATATTGTTTCTTCCACCACACATCTGATCATTAGAATTATTACTGCGCCAGGCAGAAAAAAAAAAACTTTTGAAATATTAGTCTGAATTTTACTTTAGTGATGTTAAATAGGTTCTTTATGTTTGCATTCTCATGTCAGAAATAACAACAAAATGTTTCTATAGATTTATGTCATGGATTCATGTGACAATTTTATAGGTATTTGCTTTCATTTTTAATCAGTAAATTGTAGAATCTTGTGGTTAGCAAAATGCCACCTTTTTAAACCATTCATTTCCCAACTGCCCTTCATATAAAAGTGAACCATCCAAATGTTTTATGTCTTGCAGAACTCACAGTGTTGGTAGGCAAGACCCATAAAACTTGTGACTTCTATACTCAGTTTAATGTAAACCTACCTGTAAAGCCTAATAAGAAACAGATGCAAATTCTATTTGTTGACAGAATGAGAAGAGGAGGTGTCATGGTGTCCCGGGTCCAATCCTTACCTTAGTTTAATGTCTGTGTGGAGCTTCTGTGCATGTTCTGCTGTATCTGTAAAGATTTCTTTCAGGTGCTCTGGTTTTGTCCCACCTCCCAAAATCATGTCTCTAGGTGGATTGGCTATGTTAAATTACCTGTAGGTATAAATGAGTATGGTGATATAGAGTTATTTGATTTTCTGTGATGGAATCACACCCTATGCTGAGGGAAGATGCAGGAAACTGGTTTTTCAGTTGGATTTCTTGCATATTGAACAAAGACAAAATTTAGTTTCAGTTAATTTATCAGCGCCAATTAATGCTATCTTGACTGTGGCTAACCTAACCTGAACTTGGTAGGTAATACTAATTGCTGTCCTTTGGATTAGCCTAGCAGCTAGATTAGAGAAATTAACATATCAACCTTCCCTGGGGCACCACTACTCAGATTTATGATAAAGTTAAGACTCAAGCATAGTTGTAAACGTACTTCTAAATAAATTACTTTTGAGCCTACTATTAACATTAAGAAAGCACACAGAATGTACGGTGGCCATCAGGAGCCCGTAGCATATTTCCAAGTACTTACATTCACACTCCCTTGCTTTTTCTGTGCTAAATAATAAGTATGATCCTCCATTTTCGAAAATTTGGGTTCCCAAACATATTAACTAGCATCAGCAGAACACTGACTCCTCTTCTTTCTTCTTTTCTTTTTCATTGCCTTCCTTCTGGTGCTTCCTTCAAACATGAAATGTGGAAGACACCAGAGGTTTGTCCGTTCTGGACTACTGTAGCAGCACATGGAAGCTCTGTGGAGGTGGACCCGCTCCCTATGTAGATATAAAAGGCTTATTCTAAGCTTATGAAAACACAATGATGCATAGATACAGGTAATAATACACTGATGAAAACATCAATGCCATAAGTATATTATGGAATATACACTCCATTTGTGCTAATAGTTACCCTCAAAATGCTACAGAGGACCTTTAAAGGTTTGATAATTTCATATTTGTTTTATTGTTGTGAGAAACATTAGATGAAATTTGTCTCTATTTAATATATTTTCTCTTGTAACTCATCTACAGCCTTTAAATTAGTTTCATTCATATTTCTGATTGAGTGGTGTGAACTACACATTTTAGCTTGTTTCCATGGTTACATTTCAGACAGTTACAGTGATTTCAAACAAAATCTACTTTAGAGGCATTAGATGAGAAATTGGTATTCTCTGTTTATTCTCTGAGTTATTATATTCACATTGCACTGACACACACCTTGAACACTAGGGAAACATGACACAGTAGCCATCTGTCTGGTTTTATGTTGGACAGTCTGGAAAAGCAGAAACGATGACTTCCATACTTACAGTACATTGTGTTGTTGCGATGTGGATGTAAGTTGCAAAGGGAAATGTGCAATCGACCGACATGCTAGCACAGACAAGCACAAAATCAACAATCAGAGTGCAGGTGCCTCTTCACTTTTAGCAATTTTCATGATATTTCATTACCTCAATCTGTCAAATTTCTGCACAGAAGTCTTGAATGTGGCAAAATGGCACGTATTCGCACATTGATACATTTTTGCACAAGTCATTTGCATCACCAACAACAAAAAACATTTGTGAGACAACCCATGGTATTAAAACTGATTAAATGGATGTGCTAGTAGCTAATGAATGCATCGCATTTTGCTCTGAAGAATGGCAAACAGTTCATCAGCTGTTTTGCTGTATTGCTGATGTTCTGCTGATTTGTGATACCTTGCTGAAAAATGCTACTGTAGCATGAATATATGCTACCCATAGCAGAGAATAAACTCAATCTTAGCCATAGCCCTTAAGCTAACCTAAACATTAACCCTAAGACTTAAAGCTTAAAGTTAACCCTATAATCTTAACTTTAAACCTAACACACAACACACTAAGTAACATTTCTCGATAGGTATAACAAATTGACAGAACACTGTGCTGGCTGATGACAACAGCACTCAGCACATGTGTATAGGCAGAAAGGCACATGAATTCCGAGCGGAGCGGTCTTGTTCATGTTGCAGGCCATGAATTTTATATGTATTTGATTTAGGAGCACATATGAATGTGACTCTAATCTTATTTGAAAAGATCAGATTTGCATGTCCACACAACCCTGTAAAGATCAGATCTGTGTCAAATTAAGCCAAAAATATCAAGTTTGAGTCATTTTATGGCAGTGTGAATGTCTATATAAATATCTGGTCAAGACCTTGCCGACTCCTTAACTGTTGGTGTACAGATTGGTATGATGGCTCTGTGCATGGTGTATGCCCAAATTGACTCTGGATCAGTTGGCATTTTATCACCAAACATCCAGTCAGAGCCTACCATAGGCCAGTACAACCATGTTTGTCACCATTCCAGGTGTGAGGGTTAGATGGTAAACATCTGAGATTTGGGAGAGTACTATACTAAACCAGACAATTCATATTAAGCATAGGATCTCATGTTGAACCATTTCACTGTTTGTCTTCAATTCGCCTTGACATTATGTTACTGCAGAACTAGACATTCTGTTGTTCTGATAGTCAGCTGATCATCCAGCTGTTCATAATGATATCAACAAATCCAGTGTCAGTCCACATCCATAGAGAGTCCAGAAGTTAAAAGACTGGAAAGTGTGCTACCAGAGTAGCAGTGTCTGGCAGAATTGTTTAGTAAGCAGGGCACCACCAAACTAACTCCCCATCTCCCTTCTACCAGGAGCCATTCCTCCAAATTCTTGCATTAATACTTTGTCCATAAAGCAAACTGCTGCTATGGATGAGTACCTCCAGGAGGACCCAAGTTAAAAATACAGATAGTCATATGAAAAAGTTTGGGAACCGCTCTCAGCCTGCATAATAATTTACTCTACTCTCAACAAAAAAAATATCAGTGGTATGTCTTTCATTTCCTAGGAACATCTGAGTACTCGGGTGTTTTCCGAACAAAGATTTTTAGTGAAGCAGTATTTAGTTGTATGAAATGTATGAAATGAAATCGAATGTGAAAAACTGGGTGTGCAAAAATTTGGGTACCCTTGTAATTTTGCTGATTTGAATGCATGTATCTGCTCAATACTGATTACTTACAACACCAGATTGGTTGGATTAGCTCGTTAAGCCTTGAACTTTATAGACAGGTGTGTCCAATCATGAGAAAAGGTATTTAAGGTGGCCAATTACAAGCTGTGCTTCTCTTTGACTCTCCTCTGAAGAGTGACAGCATGGGATCCTCAAAGCAACTCAAAAGATCTCAAAAGATCTGAAAACAAAGATTGTTCAGTATCATGGTTTAGGGGAAGGCTACAAAAAGCTATCTCAGAGGTTTAAACTGTCAGTTTCAACTGTAAGGAATGTAATCAGGAAATGGGAGGCCACAGGCACAGTTGCTGTTAAACCCAGGTCTGACAGGCCAAGAAAAATACAGGAGCAGCATATGTGGAGGATTGTGAGAATGGTTATAGACAACCCACAGATCACCTCCAAAGACCTGCAAGAACATCTTGCTGCAGATGTTGTATCTGTACATCGTTCTACAATTCAGCACGATTTGCACAAAGAACATCTGTATGGCAGGGAGATGAGAAAGAAGCCCTTTCTGCACTCATTCCACAAACAGAGTCACTTGTTGTATGCAAAAGCTCATTTAGACAAGCCAGATTCATTTTGGAAGAAAGTGCTTTGGACTGATGAGACAAAAATTGAGTTATTTTTTAAATTGAGGCTGTGTGGCTAGTTCAGGGACTGGGGCCCTTGTTAAAGTTGAGGGTCAGATGAATTCAACCCAATATCAACAAATTCTTAAGGATAATGTTCAAGCATTAGTCACAAAGTTGAAGTTACGGACAATGACCCAAAACACAGCTCGAAATCTACAAAGGCATTCATGCAGAGGGAGAAGTACAATGTTCTGGAATGGCCGTCACAGTCCCCTGACAAAAATATCATTGAAAATCTATGGGATGATTTGAAGCAGGCTGTCCATGTTCAGCAGCCATCAAATTTAACTGAACTGGAGAGATTTTGTATGGAAGAATGGTCTAAAATACCTCCATCGAGAATCCAGCCACTCATCAAAGGCTATAGGAGGCGTCTAGAGGCTGTTATTATTTGCAAAAGGAGGCTCAACTTAGTATTGATATAATATCTCTGTTGGGGTGCCAAAATGTATGCACCTGTCTTATTTTGTTTTGATGTATATTGCATATGTTCTGTTAATCGAATAAACTTAATGTCACTTCTGAAATACTAGTGTTTCCATAAGGTATGACATATATTAAAACAAAGTTGCTACTTTGAAAGCTCAGCCAATGATAAACAAAAATCCAAAAAATTAAGAGGAGTTCCCAAACTTTTTCATATGACTGCATTTATCCATATATATAAGTCTCCAGCTTTTGCCAGATTCTTCATTGTGAAGAAGAGAAATGGAGGATTGTGACCTTGTATAGATTATTGTGGTCTAAAACTAGTGACCAAGAAGTCCAATTACCCTTTGTCTTTGATGCCAGCCAAACAGGAATAACAGCATGGAGATTGAGCTTTTACTACTACTACTGATTGTGAAATTCTGGGCTGATACTGATAACGATATTTAAAATAACAATTTGGCCAGTAACCAATGCACATATTTTTGCTTGTTTGTTTTGTTTTTGTTGTTCTTTATTCTCCCTTAGGTGCCAGGGAAACAAAGAAATCTTCATTATAGGAAATAACCGAACTATATTAAAGTCTTTCAGCCTGTCTCAGATGCAGGCAGTAGGCGAATATAAAATTTGCAAGGAGGTTTATTACACACTCTGCAAACAGATCCAAAATGTTAAGAAAAATACAAGGTATAGGACAGGCAAAAGTCAGGCAAGGTGAAAACAGAATGTCAAAGGCAGTAGGCAAAATACAATAATCAAAGTACAAAAATAATGTCAAAACCAGAACTGCAATCAGAACTAAATGGTTTGGTAAAGTGAGGTAATGAGCACAATGAGTGTTACTTCACAAATTGTAGAAAAAAAAAAACAACAAAAAAAAAAACCACTAATGAGTCTCTCTCTCCATATATATTGTCTTGGTGATTGTGCACAGGTGAATCTCATCAGTAGTCAGGTGACACTGAGTGAGAAAGTGCATGGTGAAATTTGTTGTCCATGTCAGTCATATCTGTAGGACACTGCAAATCTAATCTGCAAAGCAATTTAATCTGTTATACAACTACATACTCGATAAGAAGAATTTTTATTACTTACATGGTCCAACAAATTATTTATATGAAACAGTGAAATGATTCCACGGGGCCACCATTTTCTTTCACATTTGTTTGAAAACAAACCACACAGCATGCTTTTCCCTCTTATGTAATGACAGAGGTGTGCTCAGCCAATGGCTATTGGCTATTGGCCTATGAGTGGTATTATAGTATCTACTGGATCTTTTCTGAAGCCGCAGTTACTGTTGTCCAAATCAAACTGCAAATAACCAACACAAGATTTAGCCAGTGCAGAATTGATGCGGAAATTGATGCAGTGCATGCAAGGAACACATAGATGAATCATTAGGGACTGATGCAGGTTGAATTTCTTTAACTGCCATAGGAAGAACATCCTCTGCTGTGTCTTCTTGGCAATGGAAACCATGTTCCTCTCCCCTGGTTCCTGGATATGGTGGTGCCTAGGAACTTGAGTGATTCCATAATGGAAACAATAAAGCCACTGAGGTTGAGAGGTTGGAGAATGGGGGTTGCGAAAACATACCTTGTGGAACCCTAGTACTGATGGTTTGGATGTTTGAGTTGTGCTTTCCTAGCCACACCTGATGACTTCTCTTGGTAAGGAAGTCAGTGACCCACTGGCAGATGGAAAATGTCATAGATAACTGGGACAGTTTCACCCGCAGGAGATCTGGTGCCACAGTGTAAAAGTTAAAGTCCACAAACAGCGTTCTAGCATAGGTCCTTGAGCTGTCAAGATGGTGTAGCATGAAGTGTAGGGCCACGTTTACAGCATCATTAACAGACCCGTTTTTTCTATATGCAAATTTCAGGGTGGTCAGACGCAGCAATTGGTCACTGTGAGAAGGGGTGGTCTTCCTCGCTGTTACATTGTTCTGTGCGTCAAACCATGCAAAGAAGTTGTTAAGCTCATCTGATAGGGAGGCATCACTGTCACAAGCGGGTGTAGTTGTCCTGTAGTCAGTGATGGTTTGGATGACCTGCCACATGCATCATGTGTCATCTAACTGTCACAAATTCCACAAGCGATGAGCAGTAGCTAGATACTAGCACAGAGTTCTTGCACCATTCTGAGTTAATATAAACACACAGTCCACCACTGCGAGTCTTACCGCACTGAGCTTCTTTCCTGTTGGCACGAAACGCAGTAAGCCCGGCTAGCTGAATAGCGGCGTCCAGAACTCTGTCGCTAAGCCATGTCTCCGTGAAAACAAAGATGCAGCAATTTCTAAACTCACACTGTGTAGTCCGCTGGAGTCGGATATAGTCCAATTTATTGTCCAGAGACTAGACATTGGAAAGTGTTATGAATGCTATAGCCAGCCGGCTAGGACTAGCTCTTAGCCTAGCACAGCCCCCACCCGCTTGCCTCGCTTCCGCTTCCTCGCACATCGCTTTCGGCAGACCCTCCCCCGGCCACTGGCATCAGGCGATGCCGAGGACTGGAGGCCTGTTTTCCGCAGCAACCCGAGGACGTGTAGCGTTTCCAATAGGTCATCCTGCAGGTCAGTTTTCGAGTATTCCTTAATGTCCAGTAATGTTTCTCGTGGGTAGACATGAACACCGTTTGTTTCAGTGCCCAAGTGCCGTCGGAGATTCGCGCCAAGAAACAAATAGCACAAAAAAGCACCATTTCGGATCCGGAGTGGCCGCTTCATGCTACTGCCGTGCCGCCATCTACATGGTTGGTAGGGTGTACATGTTGATGGCTTGGATCTTATTCCTACCATTGAGCTAGCTCTTGATCACCTGTCTGACCTTCTTGAGATGTTTGGGTGTGGCTGATCTCCTTGCAACCTCATTTTGATTCCCATTGACCTGTAGGATACCAAAGTACTTGTAGTTGGCCCATATATCTGCTATTTTGCTTCCTGGCAAGTCCACTCCCTCAGTCCAGATCTCCTTTTGCCACCATGTGTCCGCGTTTATCACTACCGAATGACATCATGATGTCCTGATAGTAGATGTCGATGTGGTGAAAGAGCGAGTTGATGAACACGGACAAAACCAAAGATATGAATGTTGACTTCAGAAGAGCATGGAGCAACCTCTCTCCACTCAACAATGAAGGATCCTCTGTGGAGATTATCAAAAGCACCAAATTCCTTGGTGTTTACCTGACATAGAACCTCTCCTGGTCCCTCAACACCAGCTCCAGAAAGCCCAGAACCTTCTCTACTTCCTGCAAAGGCTGAGGAAAGCCCATCTATCACCACCCATCCTCACCACCTTCTACAGAGGGACTATTGAGAGCATTCTGAGCAGCTGCATCACTGTCTGGTATGGAAACGTATTGGACCGCAAGACCCTACGATAGATAGTGAGAACAGCTGAGAAGATCATCGGAGTCTCTCTTCCCTCCATCCCAGACATTCACTGCACACACTACATCTGCAAAGCCACCAGCATTGTGGAAGATCCCACACACCCCTCACACACACTCTTCACCCTCCTGCCATCTGGCAAGAGGTACCGAAGTATTTGAGTCCTCACTGCCAGACTTTGTAACAGCTTCTTCCCCCAAGCAATCAGACTCCTGAACACTCAGGGACTGGACTGACACACACACACACACACACACACACACACACACAAATGTTTGCATTCAACTACCTCTGCAATTTTTGCACATTTGATTTGGACTAGCGCTGCACTGTCTTGCCTTGTGATGTCTGCACTGTCTACAACGTTTGCACACTTGCACTTTATGTTGTCTTTGCTATGTTTGCACATTTGCACAAATGCACTTTGTTGTCTTATGTTGCACATGTGCACTTTTGTACTTCTGTGTTGTCTTATATGTAGCACTTTGGTCCTGGAGGAACATGGTCTTTTTTCACTATGTATTGTATCATCTGTATATGGTTGAAATGACAATAAAAGCTGATTGACACTTGACTTGACTCTTGGCATACATATTTATGTCATCCATGTAAAGAAGGTACCTGATGGTTACTCCACTTCTGAACTATTATCACTGCACAAAAAGTTTTTGCTTCTTGAACACTGTTGGGTGTTTCTTATAGATTTTTGGGTGCTGATAACAAATATCACATCAAAATTCACCCATCATAAACCGTTTCAGAGAAATCTTGAGTAGGCTATGCAGCACACATGAAAGAAACGTACGAGAATATGAAACTGTTGCTGAAGTACGTCCAGTATACCAGGTACAACTGGAATATCTGTGGAGATCTTAAAGTTGTTGCTCTGTTACTAGGACTGCAGCTCAGCTATACTGTTGTTTCATCAGTTAATGGGACAGCCGTGCCAAAGAGTCGCACTATTCTCCATAGATCTGGCCACTCCGTAAAAGTTAGTTCCAGGACAGAAAAATGTTGCACATGAATCGCTTCAATCGCTTGAAAAAGAGTAGGTGTGTCCAAACTATCGACTGGTAGTGTATTTGAGCCTCAATCTTCAACTTCAGCTCAGTGGATGCTGCTGTCATGACTGGTGGCAGAGTATGTAGTTCTTCTATATTTGTCTCTGCCAGGCACTGCTCATTATTTTCATCATCTGTAGTGTTCCCAATCTGAGGTTGTAGTCTTTCAAGTTCCAGCTGTGAGAGTAGATTCCGAGGTTCCTCGACTCCATGACTGATTTAGCTATGGGTCTGGATCACATCATCTGCAACTGCCAAGTGCACAAGGGCACTGCCCGTCGAATACCTGAAATGTACTTCTCAGTGCCTTTGCATCTGGGTCAAACCAGGTTGAGCACTGCGGAGTGCAGCAACCAGAGGAAGAAAAAATTGTTTCCGCTGCAGCCACCCCAATCACTTTGTGACACAACGCCCTTCTTGTGAGAAATGCCCTATCAAACCCAGTGTCACACACATACATTTATTCAAATGCTCTTTTGCTTACATACACCTAACATAGACACAAAAACAATCTGTATGAACACTTTAAAATAATAAAATAGTGAAATTTAATAGGCAATTTAGTAGTGAATTCCACTTAAAGAAATGAAGAAATTAAGTATTCATGTTCTGCCTCCTCTCTGTTAACCCCAATAGATTGACCTGCCCAGGGTGTACCCCACCTCTCACCCAAAGTCAGCTGGGATTGCCTCCAGTTTCCCCATGACTGACAGATAAGCAGTATATATAATGAATAGATGGATGTTCTGCCTCGTACATGAACTCAGAGACATTTACTGTTAATTGTTTTAAATTGATAAAAGTAAGCAGATTATTTATCAGTCTTTAGTTATGTATCACCTCCAACCTCTGACAGAAATAAGTAGACTTGTTCTTGAGTCCACCATGTTTGTTGCCATGATAACGCTCACTTTGTTTTTGTTGTGCCAAAGCCTGTAGGTTTATTTTATTATACCATTACGAAAGAAAAGATAAACTGTTGTGAAGAATTCTTCTGGCCTCACATGTAGGTTCAAGGATAAGCAAGGAAAACCAAAGTTTCTTAAAATCAACAAAAAACTTTTTTTCCAAAGTTAAACCTAAGGAATTTTGTTCTTTTTCTCATTTTAACTTCCTTCACTGCCACTAGATGTCATCCTAATTCTTTTCACCCATTAACCTCAAGCCCGCTGAGACAATGGTACAAACTGGCCTTAAGATGTAAGGACTCACGTTCTCTATCTATTGCTGTCACACATATTGTATCTGTGTACTGCATGTTCTCTCCATTCTATCAAAGTTTTACTTCTCATCTTAAACAATTGTGTTTATAGCCTAGTAAAACTAGATATATTGACACTTGAAAGTAAGGCCATTTGATAACTATGTATTTGTTTGTATGTCATGCTGTCCTCTGCAATGAGGCCTAAGTCAGTGCTCATCCTCGAGACACTTCAGGACCGCCATTATAAAATGGATTACATGAAATATAATAATAATAATAATAATAATAATAATAATAGGACAATATGAAAATCTAGAAAGATATCTAGAAAAAAAACCACACCATTAAAAAATAAATATTTTT
This sequence comes from Notoglanidium maculatum, assembly GCA_030068355.1. Lineage (NCBI taxonomy): Eukaryota > Metazoa > Chordata > Actinopteri > Siluriformes > Auchenoglanididae > Notoglanidium > Notoglanidium maculatum. Next base: position 18,327 of record JAQQZX010190725.1, read on the forward strand.
TTTAAATTTTCCAATAACTTCAGTAGGAATGTACTTTACTTTAACTCCATAATAAACATTGTATAAACAGTGTATAACTTTGTGCATTGACAAAAGTACTGTATTAACCCTTAAAGCCTGAGAGGTGGCTTTATAATATATACATATTATAGTACATACATA